>APFE030351890.1:0-11794 GCA_000404065.3 Pinus taeda
TAGGGATGCATGAACCATATGGAGGCGCTCAATACACGTCAAACACTCTTCTAGAAGGCTCTAGAAGTGACCACAAGTAACTTTTTTAAGATGAAACTCGCGGCTTTTGACCTTTACAGGGGTACGCACCCATCCTTTGGCTTACAGAGCGTACAAGTACGCAGGTACAATGAGTTTGGGATGCGTACACGCAGGCAAGGTAGAGAGAACCTGCGTACCCAGAGATAAACATGTTTTTTTAGTGACTCTTTTTTGAAGTTTGACATGAAGAGCAGAGGTATAAGGCTTGACAAGGAGGATAATATGACTATTGATTGAGCCATATTAACTGCAGATAGTCATGGTGACAAATTTCAGTGTAACAGATAGATTGCACAAAATATCTAATCATAATAGATACCATATGATCTCATAGAAACAAGTAATGTAGAGAGGGAAACCAAATTGTCATTTCATGTATAACAACAATGCCATAAACAAATATACTTTCAAGTGTAGATAATTCACCTCTGTTCCCTTCCTCCTTGTCTTCCCTTGATTGACTCGAAAATTGAGCTCATTCATGAAGCAAGAGAAGGCCCAATCTAGTGGTATTTAAGCAACATGACAAGGTACTCTCAATATTTTATCCTCCCTTCCATGCCTAAGAAGATCTAGTTATATAGACTTTTTGTAAATCTGAGAGGATGCATCTACACGCTTAGGGTCACGAGAAGTTAGTTTGATGGCATGTGAATTGGGTATATCCAAGTCATAAATAAACTTCATCAGATGTAAATTAAACAATTACAAATCATGCATATATTTCATGCTCAATTATGAGCTTTTCCCAAATCATTATGAACTTTCTTCTTAATTATGAGATAATTGTAAGTTCATAATTATAAAATTAAGAAAAAAAAATTATAAAAAAAAATTCAACTATATAATTCCAACCCTATAATATTTAATAGTTTTTTGGAAAATCTATATAAACAACAAAAACAAAATGAAAAATATACACTTCAACCCATTACTAAAATAAGTTGAACTAAATTTCTTTTCACTAAATTGGAGTGACAAATAAAATTATAACAAATTTTATTAATATACTAATAGTATTTTTAATCAATATTTATTTAAAACATGAAATAATAACGCAACAATTATTTATATCTCTTATCAAATGGTTGACATCAAAATACTAATAAATGATCCCCATTCTACACAAACTTTATAAATGACCTTACTAGCTAAGGTATTTGAATCAAATGATGCATAAGTGTGAAGCTTCTAATATGAATTATAACATGTCATCACTAATCTCTTTACATGTTTAAAAATAACTAAGGTTTAATATTTTACGTATTTTTTTGAAGTAGTTGGAGGGTCCTATACTTTGGAAATAGTTTGAAGAGCCTTTTAAGCCAAAAATTAATGTGTGACTTAAAGCTTGTTCAAATATTCTGAATATAATTACCTTCGAATATTCATTATTAATAGATGAATGGTTGATTTGGTGATCTCTTATTAGTCCCTGCCTGGGACTATTAGCGATCAATATCGCCTTGACCAGCAATTAAATCAGTTTGACCGATTAATATGTTCGGTACATTTAAGGTTTAAACCAATGTTTCAAATAAAATGTTTGGGGCAACAAATTTTTATCCAATGTTTTTGTTTGGAGGTCTTATTGCCGGCCTCACGTCCCCCGATGCTATTTCAGTGAGGGCAAATTGTTTTATCATAAAGTTTTCAAAAAAATGTGGGAGTATGGCTGTATATGGTAAGAGGCACGCATAGATTGCATGCAGTCCAGGTGTCTAGGTATCGCACACCCTCATTCTTACTGATGCTTCGAGAGGAAATGGCTCTACCGCCTGGTTTTCTGTAATACACTAGGATTTCATCTTTTCTCAATTCCTGTGTGGTGTATCAACATTCCAGTCTCGTGAATCTATGGTTGTCGTTGATGGCGTGTGTTTTATCTGATATCGCTGCCATTGACGTTGGGCATGGTGGCTGCCACGCTCAAGTATTTCGCTGGCCCGGAGGTTCCTCGATACGTTCTGTTCACCGTTGGCTATGCCTGGTTCTGTTCTTTATCCATAATTATACTCGTGCCGGCCGATATCTGGACCGTAAGTTTCTTCTTTCTCAAATCCGCAGGGTTTCTTAATTCTTTGGTTTTGATGATTTCAATTGCAGGCTTCTGATCTCTGGTTTCGGCGACTGTTGTGAAAATTAAAACATATATATGTGGTTGGTTCATTTTGTCCTTACCAAATGGTTCATAAATACGATCAATTATGAATAGTAGCTTCAATGGCCATGTAAAATGTTCCTCTGTTGTTCTTTATTTTCATATTTGAATTTCCCTATGCCTGTGGCATTGTTCAATCCATACATTTAACACGCGCTTCTTGAAATTTGAATATTTACTGGCTGCTTATCGCCGGGCTTCATGCGAATAGTCTATAATATCTAAACCTTTGCCAACCTTTGGCAAGCAGTTCGCTGACGATTTATTTTCCTTTCATAGTATCAAATTTACGGTGAATCTCATTATCCATGGTAAAAAACCAAGATGGACAGGCTTCTAGAATAATCTTTAACTACGTGTTATTGGAATTGAATCTCGTAGGCTCGGGAGTCTGCCCTATACCTAGCGAGAGACTTCCCTAATGGTATTTGAGAAGGATTTTATTCATGTTTCTTGTAGGAGCAATCGCATTCGAGAAGACCTAGGGTGGTTGGAGAGTAGCTGCAAAATTTTCCCCTGATCTCTCAGCACATTTACTCTTTTTGGACAACCAGGGCTTCTTATCCATACTCGAGAAAATATTGGCAGTGCTTCAAAACTCGGTTTGGTGAAAAATCAGAGTAAAAAGTTTGATTCGGACTCTGCACATACTGTTTTTTGTTTGCAATGATTGTACGCTGTTTTTAATATTATACTCATGTCTTTCCAGCTTTTCTTTTTCTGACTTTTAAATAGTTAATACGGCTTCCTTTCATCATCGCTGCCTTCTATTTCATAATATGGTAATTGTTTCTAAAGGGTCTAAATAAGTTTCCTTAAATAGAAACACAAAGAAAGATTCGTATACTTTATGGATGGGTTATAATTCGCTTAAAACCAATGATTTATATAGTATATAAACCTCTGTAGTATAACAATCCATATGACCTATAACATTACACTTCAAATAATTTTAAACACACATTTATATAGATCATTGTATGAAGTACAATTTTCATTCATTTTCCTTCTTTTTATTATAAGGCTGAAATGATTTCTGTTATAGATCAGGGCAACTAGACTGCTGTTATCTGGATCTGGTTTTGGTGTTGGCCACGGTTAACAGGAATTATTTCTGCAATGGAATAATCGGGTGCCGTACTGTTTTGCGTTTGCCGTAATGGTACGTTGCTTTTACTATTATACTTATGTCTTCAGTTTTGTCTTTCTTGGAGTATTAAAATACCTATTTATTTATTTCAATTTGTAATTGTTTCTAAATGGCTTAAACAAGCCTTCTTATACAAACACACAGAAGGGCTAGTATAGTCTATGGATTGGTTGTAATTCGCTAAAGTTAATGGTATAGAGATGTGTAGCATAACAATCTATATGACTTATCTGTTACTCTCTAAAAACAAATTTAAATACACTTTTACATAGATCGTTGTATGAAGCTCAATCTTCATTAGTTCACTCATTTATATTATAATGGTTAAATGGTTTCCGCTATAATTTTTATAATGGTTAAATGGTTTCCGCTATAATTTTTTGGGGCGCTAGTTATATTAATCAGAGTATAGAATTCTTAGATATTTTATGTATGATTATTGATTCCAACCCGAGCCCAGTTGTAATCAATATGAACCTGTTAAATCTAGCTGGTTGATTTCCAATTAATTATTTTCTTGTTAAAAGATTTACTACACTAGTTAAGTGTATATTCTCAAGATAAAAGAATTATCTTAACGAACCATTCATATAGTTATATTATAAGAATATTTAATATTAAGTGTATATTCTCAGGATAAAAGAATTGTGTTGACGAACCATTCATATAATTTTATTATAAGAATATTTACCATATTAATATAGTGGTGATATGGTAACTATTTGGATTAGCGGGAGAACTGGGAGAGCCGAGCGAACTGGAGAGCGCCACCGCGGAACACGCCGGTCCATCGACCAACCAGGCGGCCATGACGGGTTTCTGCTCCAATCGCCTGTCGATCCCTGGCCCACGGTAAGTCCACCAACTCTCCGCACTCCTTGTTTTTGAAAGCCACCTGCCTGCTCCGCCGTTTGTTCCACCAGCCGGGTTATTTCATTCCTCAGCCACATGTCCGCACGCGGGTTTCTCCTTTCCTGGACGTGGCTACCTGCGGGTTCCCTTCATGTAATTCCTCCCTCCTATTTAATCTTCGTTACACAGTAAACTCTGGCTTTCTCTTCCTGTGCCTCCTGGCACGGGACATCCTGGGTTTTCTGTGTCGCCTTTCAGCATATCCCCTTCACGGGCCTCCTGCCTGATCAGCCGGTTTCCTTTCTATCTTTCATGTCAGCTCTCTATTACTTATGCCGGGATATCTGCTCCTCTCCCTGGTTTATATTCAGCCGGCGTAAGTCCTTCGCCCTTCACCTTGAGGATTTCCTCTTTCACGGGCCTCCTGCCTGTTCTGCTAGCATTTGACGCATATCTTATTCTCGTTGTCATGATTCCTTTCCATTTGTCCCTGGTTTTTGATTGCGGCGTGTTTTTCGCTTAAGGGGTGACGCTCTTCCAGGTACGCCTCACACTGTTAATTCTTAAGTTTTTGCTCATTTATATCTCTCGCTCGGTTTTTACATTGTCTATCCTGTTATGGAATGATATGTATATTTACTCTTCATGATTATCTATAGCGATGAATATCTGGGGATTCCTCGCTGGTTTAATGTCCTACTGAATGTTTTTCATATTATAAATTCTCTCATAGTTATATTATCTTTCTTGGCACTGTTACTCTGTATATGGTTTTTTATAATCATCTTGACAGCGTCATGTTTTCTAACTGTTTCATATTCTTGAAACGGTTCTTCTACGTATATCAACCCTGCTCAGATATACGTTTTCGCCTTGGCACATGGTGGTGCGTCATATCTGTATACTGTTGCTGCATTGCATGCCGTAACCCCTCTCCATGATCGACCCCCCCTCAGATCCTCTCGGCCCTGTCTTGCTCTGGTTTTTTCCCCTGTCGGATTTCTTTCCGGTAATATTTTCCCGCATTTTCTCCTTTTTCCGTCGTGTATACGGCCCTCAGTTGCATGACATCATTTGTCATTCTCGATAAGTCAATCTCCAGGTTCTTTTGAGATCCGTCTTGATCCTTTTCTGGCAACATTTACTCCTTTTACGGGCATCGACGGCGCTATCGGACATCCTTTTTCTCCACCTATCATTCATTATATGTCCTTTTGTTCTGAAGTCGACCCCTCCAACGCTTCTTCCCGTCATATTCTCTGATTTCGATATATTCTTATGCTGTACCTTTCCTTCGACTTTTTCCTCAACTTTCTCCATATCTAGGCGTTACTCTCCTGCAATCATTTATTGTTGTGGTTCGACGTCTTTTCATATTGATGGTGCTCTGTTATCTTCTCTTATGATCTGTCTTTGGCTCTGAATCCGACATGGACTCCGCTTCTCACTCCTCTGTCACGGAGGCTTTAATCCGGGCCGCCATCCTTGCTGAGGAATCGAGGATCCCGGACCGATCCACATTGGATAGCTCCACTATCCACCCGGCTATCCATCCGCCTTTATCTGATCGGGTCATTGACTCCCCACAGGCCCATCCCCTTCCACATCATGCGGCCCCACACAAGTCGTTTCGGGGATCTCGTATCCCAGCCAAGTCATCTGCTCCTCCGCCAGCTATCGACCTGGACAATGCCCACCTCACTGAGCGGATCGACAGTCTTCAAAAATGTGCACTTATTGGTCAGTGGCACTTCCCGGTTATGGATGACCTGGAAATGAGGAAATGGCTATCTGATCGGTGGAAGCCTATTATTGGATATACACCCATTATTTCTCATCTCATGCGAGATTGGTTCTGTTTTCATTTTCTTGATGCTGCAGACTCGGAGATCATTTTACGGGCACCTTGGGTCTTCAAAAGGAGCTTTCTTGCTCTTCATAGATGGTTTATTGGGTTCGACCCTCTAAAGAACACCCCCTCTCATAATCTGATCTGGGTGAAGCTCCCGAACCTCCCGCTCGAAATGTGGTCTAAAGAGATATTGGAAATCATTGGGAACTCCATTGGCCGTTTTATATATGCTGATCCATGGATTATCGGGGAAAAGGACAAACGGATAGCTTGGATCCTCATCGACCGTGCCTTCCGTGGCGGTTACCCCGAACATGTCGACATTTCTTGGCATGGAATAAGGATTACCCAGCGCCTGGACTTCTGGGGCATTCCTTTCCGCTGTGCCGCATGTCACAGGACTGGTCACCTCATCGAGGCCTGCCCCCGACGGGATGCCCATCGCCGCTGTTTCCCCCATCATCGCATCTCATCCCGTCGCCACCCTCCTTTCGCCCATCCGCCTGCTAACCCGCTTCATTCTTCTTCCCCGTCCCCTGGGATTCCCTCTGCACAGATCCCTATTGATCTCCCTTCTTCCCCCCCCCCTCATGCCCCCATCCCCGAACCTATCTATGATCCCCCCGTTCGCTCCCCTTCTCTTATCCCGATTGGAGACATCTGTAATGGCTCTCTACCCATCTTTATATCCTCTTCTTCCCCCCCCCAGCCACCTGCTCCCTGTCCATCAAAGGGAAGGAACCCATGCTGACAAACACCCCAGTCAACTCCCCCTCATCATCGCCAGTTAACCATTTCGACAGCGACGTCGACCTCCTTCTGCATCACCGATCCGTGGAGCTAGAGCCACTTACCATCCACAAACCGCCTCAAAGAGCCGGGCCTTATGGCTTGCATTGGGGGACCGTAATACCAAATTTCAGCAAAAGCTAGGTCATTGCAAATTTCGGCGAAGAAGAGTTCAAGTAAACAACACAGAATTTTCGCTCAGCAATTGGATAGTCATTCGTTACAGCCTCAATCACGCCCTTGTGATTCATGTGCTTGTTTGGCCGCAACCATTACAGATCCTTGTACGGTTTTCCACTGCTATTTTTCTCTTTTTGGCAAACAAAAATTATCGGTTTTTTAAATGTGTTTTGCACTTGCATGAAGTTGCACATTAAAAACATTTTAATATGTCTAGAATTTATGTTCTGATGCTTTCATCAACCATCTCCGGACCTGGTTGCGAGACAAAAGTCCACCAGGTTCACACACTCGGCTGCACAGTTCTGGCTTGAAAATCATTATGTAGGAAAAATGATAAAGTACATAGAAAATTTCAATTCTTGGGAATATTACGTGGGCTTGTATTTAATAAGTTGGTAAATGTTTAATTTTGCCTTTTTTTTTTATATCTAAATTTTTCCGAAGCCAAGTGAATTGTTAATAATAAGATAAGGTGAAGTCATGACTTGTAGTTGAAGCTGTTGAAAGGTAATGAAAAGCAGAATTCAATTATTCTAGCTCGTAGTTGACGTCGATGTCAACCCATGTGATATTTTTCCATTTTGTGTGTAGAAATATATTCAATTTTTATTTTTTTTTCAAAATAGAATATAATAATAATTATTATTTTTTACATAAAATCATTATCTTTTACCTAAAATAATATATGTGTAAAAAAACCAAATAATTTAATAGAGAAATAAAAATGATTAATTTATTAAATTAATACTAATATAAAAATAATTAATTAAAAAAATTAATAACGATAAGATATTAATTAATAAAATTAATAACCAGAAGATTTGACTATTATGTCAACGGGTTTTAGGCCTAATACTAATAAAAGGTGAATTGCTATATGTACATCTATACCTAGATCACTAAAATAAAATATGAATTTGTGGTTCATATACTTTGAAATAATTTTAATTATAATCTTGATATAATATACATTCTATTAACAATAATTTATATAATAAATTTATACGAGATTCTTCCCTTAATTGAATAACTAATTCTCACTCTCCGAATGATACTAAATTTATGCATAATTTTAATGTTAGAAGTTTAAAATATATTAAAGGTTTTAATATAAATTTAAAATTAAAAGGTTTAAAATATATTAAATGCTTTAATATCAAATGGTTTATCTTATAATTTCTTTGATTTAAGTAATAAATTTTGATATTAAGATCGGTTCTGGTTTTTTAATTCAAATAATAAATTTTGACATTAAGGTTACGTTGCATTGAAATCTATCATATATTATAATATATTAGGGTTAAAATATTAACTTCACACAATAATACATTATTCTTGGAATATGTTTTTTTATTAATTTAGTAATTATATTTATTCATGAGTTAATATTAACCATATTTTTGTACATGTATCATTATTAGCACTACCAATTATCTATTTGTTTTAGTCCTAAAATATATTGCAGAGGCTTCACCTAATGTAAACAATTTCTCAATTTTCACATTTACCTTTTCTATGCAAAATTATGCTAATACAAAACACTTTCCAACTATTCATGTTTTTTTATTAATTTAATAATTACATTTATTCATGAGTTAATATTAACCATGTTTTAGTAAATGTATCATTATTAGTAGCATATGAGTATACAGTACACACGGTTGGGGTGGTTGGCTTACGAGCTGGGGGTTGGGGTGGTTGGCTTTCTCGCACCCAGCTCGTGTTTGATTCTCAATATTGTGACACTGCGCGGCATAAAATTTTATAGTTTAATTATTAAAATAAAATATATAAATATGTGTTTTTATTGGTAAATTATTAAATTGTTTTAAAAATAAAAATATATTTACTTTATAATGTTTTGGTGGTTTTGAATGTAAATTAATTTGTATTTTTATTTTTCTGCAATGCCAATCTATTCACCATGACTGAACTCTATATTAAGATAGAATTATTTTAACCAAACTTAAACTTCATGGAACCTGGGACCTGGTGTTGTAAATTGATTTTCACTGCGCACAGATTCATACTACAAATAAAAGACCCCGACAGGGACTACCGCCACGGCAGTGGCTCCCTTGTTTATATAAAAAAACTTTACAATAAACCCTTTCGTAATCTGTTTTTGGAAAATCGTTTTTTATTTTACCACACCTTATATAACTTTAAACGAATTCCGTGAACCTCATAAAACAATCGCCGTAAATATTCATGTTAATCTCATAAAATTTATAGGAATAACGTAAACCTGCTGTAACTTTTCGTTTCCAAAGAGGAACAACCCACGTGAATATGACAAAGATACTCCACGTGAAAAAATACGCCTTTGAAAACTTCAAGAACTCCTTTGAAACGTCAACGAATGGTTCACGCTGTATGCGTGCTAACGCACGTGAAAAAATAAGCCTTTGAAAACTTCCGGAACTCCTTTGAACCGTCAACGAATGGTTCACGCTGTATGCGTGCTAACGCTCCTCACGGCAGCTCCGAATGTTTGCGAAGCCTAACACTGTTATAACGCTCTGCGTATAATTATAATTGTAATACGTTAATGCTCAACCACTAGGAGAAACAATATATTTCTCCTATCACACAGATTGTTGCTAATATGTTTCTCCTGCCGCTGATACTAATTTGTTGGAAACACAGAGGAGACAAAAACTACAATTCAGGCTGCTCTTTTTTTATTGATCACACAAAACATAATAATTATAATCACCAGGTGAAGGGTATTTAAATCTTGCCAAGTAGCTAATTGCTTAAAATATCTTGACATGCAACTCCAGTCAAAATTTTGTATCGCTTAACTCAGTAATTATCTTATTTTAAAAATAATTAATTTGTGTCTTTCAAATTAATTAAATAATTTATGTTTTTCAGATTTCCAAATATTCTCTTAATTTATAATTTAGTTAAATTTTCATCAATTAATTGGTAAATTGTATGAAAACACTCTAAAATTTGAATGCCAGTAGTGAGTAATGGAGAGATTATGTGATTTGGTGTTGCAGACGTTACATGCGATAAACGAGGTGAGTAGAGAGCCTCTCTCACGCAATCCAGATTTCTCATTGCCTTCCTCCGAAATTCGGGTCAGGTATATTAAAGTGGATTGATGCAACCAAGAATTGCTTAATAGTGACTGATTAGGCTATTTGTTTCAAACAGGACACCAGCAAGTTTCTGGTGGTTTCTCTTGGAACCCCAGAGAAGGCAGTTAGTTACAGGGCTACTGAGGACGCAAAGTGGGGTGTGTTTCAATGGTTGTCATACAACAGCAAGTGCAGATATTGTCTCCAGCTTGGTGTTCCAAGCATCGAAATCGCAGAAGAACTACCTAAGAATCCAGGTCCCTTCGTTTCTCCTCTTATAAATAATACCATTGTGGGGGGGTTGTTTACAGGTTGGAATAATCTTATACTGTTTGCATATATTGGATATTGAAGAGTTTTAAGTTGCATCTTATAATTTGGATTGTAAATTTACGAGATATTTTCGAATTTAATGGTCAAAGAGCTAGTTCATACAACTAATTTATTTTCTATTTATGGAATTCTGAAATATTTTAAAAATCTACAAAGATCTTAAATTCAACTAAGGTTTAACAGATTGGATAATTGGAATCCGGTTAAATTACCGGAATGTGCAAGTTCAAGCGTTCTTTCAACGAAGAAGAATCTGAGAAACCTGGTAAATTTAGGCAAAAGCCCGTTGGAGGATCTTGTTTCAAGAATAAATATTGAGACTGGCCTGGCCTGTATGAGCCAGTACAAGACGAAGGCATTAACAAAGATGCGTTGACTAGGTGAATATGTCGAGCCCATTTAAATTTTCTTTATCCGTGAGAGGTACCGATGATATCAATGAATAATATTTTAAGCATGTTTGTTGCGCAGTTTGACTCACATTGCTATTATTTAAATGCTTTTCATAGGTTTGCGAAGGAGCTTTCAGACGAAAGAAAGTTACGATTATCACACAAGTAGCTGTCTTCTGGCCTCCATTTTCTCATAAAAGAATTTTAAATAGCTAAGATGGAGAGGATTATGTGATTAAATAACTCTCTCATCTACACGTCTTCTTGGGGTCCTCCTATTGGTGTAACATAATTCGTTTTCTTGTCCGGTAAGTTATTTTCAGTAGGTCAGTGTAAACTGCTGTGATGTGATTAGACAAACAGTTCAGGGTAATGCGTTTAGGATGAGATTGTCTTATTTACGGAGGGTAATTACTTCAGGAGATAACTAGTATTCAAGATTTAATATAATGTAAATGTCTCAGGGCACCAGAGTAATAATAAGTACGTAATTTAGATGTCCGACTACATTACTCATGGATACGGTGATCCTATCGAATTTCATATATGGAAAATTTCCAAATTAATAAAACATAAAAATAGGTGAATTTGTAATTTGTTATGACACATGTAATTTTTGAAATTATGATTAAGTTAATGTGTGTTTTTCATCGATGGAATGTTTTTGAAACATTAAAATTATGATCTGTTTGAATGTTCTAGAAATGTAAATATATAAATTTGGAATAATGTTTATAATAAGTAGATAGGTAAAATTAGTTTGTTGATTATAAGAGATCTTTTAATTGATTGGAAACTGTTTGATTTCATAAACATTATATATGCATTACGTAATTTGGTTTTAAGTGATATAAATAACTAATAGTTTTATGAAATCTATATATATATATATATATAATTTTTGTTTAA
>APFE030351890.1:13721-35983 GCA_000404065.3 Pinus taeda
ATTAAAATTATTTATATTTTTTTTAAATTAATTAAATTTGGAATTCAAATATACTAACCCCAAGTGTTGGCGATGCATTTCAAGGTCATAACCTAATCAATGGATATTTTTTTTAATTATCCAAGGCCAATCTTTAATACTGGAACATAAAAGGGAGTAGCCATCCTCTCATCATCATGCCGAGGCCTTCTCTCGGCCTATAGCGTGGCGCCCCAAGACTCCTTGTCTCTATGTGGTAACCCTCGTATCCAAGCAAACCAAGTAGAAGTCAATTTCCCAGAAAATAAGTAATAAAAACAAAAAATATTTCAACCAATAACCACGATGACAAATCTTACATGTATTTTGGACCATCTCCCTGGAACCCTGTATACAACGACGATAATTACTGTAAAAAAAATGAGTTACATTCCATAAAATAAATCAAGACAATATGGGTAACCCTTAGATGACCTCACTCAGAACTATAGAGTTCCGGAAGGGTGGGGGAAGAACAGTAAAAACGTTAAACTGGAGGAAAAGATTGCAAAAAGCCTATTTCATAATGAAATATATAGAGCGGCCAAAGAAAAATTAACAGTAACAATGAAGCATGACTATGAAGGGGATAAGTCTGAACACCAAACATGGACGCGTTTCCAACCAAATCAATGCAACGTCCACCTGTCTAGCGCCCTTTTCCGAGCCTCGGATCGGCTTGGTTAGGCTTGGCAATGAGCCGCCATTACACCCACGGTAAACTCTGTGTCAGTGAAGAAGGGAGATCGCCATCAATTTTCCCATTCGATGACTCACAGAAGTCCAAGCACGTGACCAGGTGCAAGGTAATGAGTATTTAAAAACCCAAGTGACATGTTAGAAAATCTCAATCATGTCAAAATATGAATAATCCATGTGGAGCGGGGTTAATATATGATTGTACTGGACGTGGCTTGATGAGTCACCAACTAACTTCGCGGTTCGTGTTGCTTGTCCAGCACCGCAAGGGGACGACAATCAGCCCCATTCGATAGTGACTCAGATAATAATGTGGGCAAGCAAGTTATGAACTTTATTGAAAACCAAAGAATGTGCTTATGGCCATCTGGGGACTTTGTCTTGAACATCATTTTCATAGTGCATGCGCCCATGACCGTGGATACACATCATACTTAGATATTGATGAAAATAATATTTTTACAACGAATAAAATAAAAATTAAAGGGTATTTATAAGGAGTATTATAAAGTTACTAGAGATTCTTACAACTATTAAGTGATCTTAACATCTCCCTTGCATCTCCTTGAGGTTCAAACTAGAGATTAGGAGCATAGTTTTGATCATGTTAAGATCCTTAGTGCTTTGATTTCAACGCATTATGTGCTGTTGACCATGGTCAATATATGACTCAATTCATTCTTATGGCCATCTTAGACTGTAGTTCTTAATTCAGTATTGCGGTTGTCTTGGAATCTAGTCATGATTGTGCTTATTCTACGATCAATACTTAAAATAAAATGAAACTAAACTTATAGTTATCATAATTTATATGGAATAATTATTTATAATAGAATTTAGAGAAAAATCAAAATTATAGATTCTTATAAATCTCTTGTCATTTTTCACTTGTATAAATAAATAATAGATTTTAATAGATTAACAGTTTTCATTCTTTTCCATTATAACAAAAACCAATGTATATATGCCCATGTTAACTCTAAAACTTTTTATTAAACCTTGGATGTTGAGTGATTGCATTTCTATTATTACATAGTTATGTAGGATAGAAAATTACATGCCACACATTTTATTATAGTTGTACCATTCGTAATAGTAATGAAACCAAAGTCTTAGGATTATCAAATCTTTTCTTGTACATTGTGTTCATTGTGAAAGGAGGTCTCCCCCTTAAAGAAGACTTTTACTTATTTGTTTCTCATCATTTTTAACACACAGTGTTCAAAACATTTGGTATCAAAGCTTATGAGAGGGTTTTCTTGCTTCAAAAGAATTAATTTAGCATATTCTTGCTAAACTTTGATTTTTTTATGCTTGAGATGGTGAATTTGGAGAATACAGAGGAGAAATCTTAGGCAACAATTAATTAAACTTTTAGATCATGATTTTCTATAGTTTTGAATATATTCTTTTAGGGAGTAAGGATTCTAAAATGCTCGTGAAATTAGCTCCAAACATGTAAGTTTGACATTTTCACTATAATTTTTTAGCCGGTGTTTTAGGCTGTGAAATTTTTAGTGAACACCCTTGAGGTCACTAGGTACTAGTGATAAAAATTTAAGACTTCTTTTCCCCATACTTTTGGATATATACTCTGAAGAAGTTAGGGCTACTTAGTGCTCTTAAAATTAGTTTCAAAGAATCAAGTTTAGCATTTTCACTATAATTTATACTCACGGATGATTTAGATCATGAAATTTTGAGGAGACATAAAAGAGATATCTAAGTAGCTATGGTAAAAAAAAAATTGGCATCCATTCCCTAAAATTTGTGGAAATATTCCCTATCAAAGTGAGGGATTATTACTGGTTTTGAATCAAATTTCTAATAAGTAAATGTGATATTTTTGCAATATTTTCTTCTTTGAGACTATTAAGTTTATGAAATCTTTAAAGATCTTAGAAGACATATAAATGTACCTTAGATAAACATAAACATTTTAAATATCTATTTAAAAAATTAAATATGTGATAGACTATACAAGTTTTCTTTTGGGAAAATGACAAAATTATCGAGTTTTAGGAAGTTCACTTGATATATCAAATTTTGGTCACACTGACATAGAAAAAACATCAAACTATTAAAAACCAAAGTTTCATATTTAAAAATGATAAATAAAGTACACAAGCTACAAGTAACGCAATTTTTTATTGGAAAACATTTTTTTTAATAGAGACTTGAATTTCTAATAAAAAAGAGTAAGATTATTATTGCATAACATAACTTCAAAAGAAAAATGAAAAACTGCTACACCAATTAAAACTATTACACTAATGAAGAGGTCCTTCCCCTTATACGAGGCGTTGCCCATGTAGGGTGGATACCATATGGAATTTTTAGTTATGTAGTTAGCGCCTTTGATTGAACCATGATATAATTGATTTACATTATCAAGAGAGGTATATATTAAGATATTAAATTAATATATAAATTTATATGTTCAACCATGAAGTGTTTTGAGCTCGTTGTAAGTGTTTTCGATTTATGTGATGGTGTGAACTAACTTTTATGGCTGCATGTTTTGAATTTTTTGATGGAGTAAGATAATGTGGATTTACAACTTTATATAAAAATCTTCACAAATTATATAAATATATATATGAATGGAAGATAAAGTTTTGGGAAACCGAATTTATTGAAAGAAAGTATAAGCATTTTTCTAAATATGTATTTCTGGGATCAATCTATGTTTTAAATGAAGTAACGTTAAATTGCATTTAAAACAATATGGATTGTGTAATTATTTTATGTTTTGTATTTTTATATTAAAATTAATTTATATAAATGGAAAATGAAATTATAATCTTTAATTAAGTTTTAAGGGATAATTGAAATGGTTGATTTCTTGTTATTAAGTATCTCTTTTGACAATATTATATGGTCAAATCTTCACAATGTTATATGGTCAAATCTCCTTGAAACTTTTTGAATTAGGCTTTATTAATTTAGGAAACAAATAAAACCCTGAATTATCGAACCCTTAAAGCTGCTCTACTTGGATTCTCCCCTTCAAATTGCTCAACCTAAATTCTCCCCTTAATATAATAATGAACTTTTAAAGTTAGTCTACCTACCTTGATTCTCCGCTTGAAACTGCTCTACCTAAATTGTCCCTCTCTACCTGCCTGGATTCTCCCTTGAAGTTGTTCTACCTAAATTCTCCCCTTAATATAACGATATAGCGGTCACTGAGTGTACTTAACCACCTTTACTTTTTCTTTTCAAATTATAATGTTTAATTATTTTAAAACTAGAAGTTTGTAAGAAATGTTCTTTTGGATAAAAGAAATATGGCTATTGGTTTAGCTCATTGTCTTTTTTGCGTTAGTATACGATAAAAATTATAAAAGTCAAGTTCAAACATTAAATAAACATTTTTGTATTTTTGTGATCGTGTTATCTAAGTCAGTAAGGTTAAAAGTTAAAATAGTCCAATACTTGAATAATCCGTTTGCTAATTAAAAATTAATTTCATTGTTTTTTTTGAGATTAAAATTATAATTAAAAATCATCAAATTTAAAATAAAAGAATTTAAATAATTGATTAATCTAATAAAAAAAAATTAAAATTAAAATTAAATATTAATAAACTTCAAAACTAAATTAGTCTATCTATTTTTTATTATTTTTTTTGATATAATTTCTAAATTTATAGTTGTTATAATTTTAATTGTTTTTGTGTTTTTTTAATTATTTCAGAATAATTTGTCTTGAACTTTTTAATGTATTCAAAATTTTAGTAATCTTTTTGAAAAAGAGACTTTGAAATCAAATCCCTGGTTGAAAGTCAAAACCAGACTTAACCCATTAAAAATTTACTCTAATTACATCTCGGTTGACTCCATGATTTCAACTAGATATAATATTATCATTAAAACATCACTTTATCCTTTCTTTTTTTCTATTCTAAATAAATTTAGTTTTTATTTATATAATTTGAACTAATGATATTAATAAATCAAATTTTAAATATATTTTTTTTATTTTATATTTTATTATATATTTAAATTAAACCAATATTTTATTAAATTTTTTGGAATCAAATTTTAAAAAAATATTTTTTTATATAATTTTTATATTGTTTAATTTTCCCATTAAAGACTTATTGACAATGATTTTTCTTAAATATTTGATTAATCCAAAACAAAATAAAATACATTTTTCATTATTTATATCTAATTATTTAAGAAAGTGCTATATAAAATTGTTTAGCTTTTAATTTAATTTAGTCACGTGTTAAAATCTTCTTTCCATAAATACCAAATTGTAATTATATATATATATTTTTAACTTTCTATAAAAGGTAACCATCACAAAATACTCGTAGGTCAGAAAAATGCAAATCTAATGTTGTCGGCAAACCACGCAGTCACGCAAAATAAACAATATATGAATCGGATTTCGAAAACTCGCAGAAAAATCAGTTGACATCCCCTTATCGCATTAAAGTCCACGCCCAGCAAATGCTTGAGGGTTATTGGTTTAACAGATAAAGTGACTTAATCCAATTTTCGGTCTAAATACATGACAAAGTGACTTAATCCAAATCGATAGGAACCGTGCAAGTAGCTACTAGTAGCTACCAGTCCTGCAGGAAGCTATAGTAATGTATGCCTGTTCAAAAAAATTGCGTCATTACTCACGCGAGTTCAGAGGTAAGATGGCCTGAATTTTCCTGTTAAACTACAATCTGCTTTTCTCTATTTATTTTGGTTGTTGATAACCTGAAGACTAAGATGAAGCTTGAAGGAACAGTTGCGGCATATATTTTACGTGAAACGGATGAGGTTTGAACATTTATAGTCTATTTTTCTGATTCTTCGTGATAACGTGGAGGCTAAGATGAAGGTTGCAAGCACAAATATGCAACTTCTGATCTACCTGAAATGGATGAGGTGTGGATATTTATAAATACTATACGCCTCCACTCAAACACGTCTCACATAAACTAAACTACGTTCTGTCCACTGAATTATGTTCGCATAGACAGCGCATCATCAGTAGGTTTTGGAGTTGTAACTATCAAACACATGTATAGATATTGATCTCTAATAAAAGAATTAAGAGGTGAGCTTGAGATGATTAATGGACGCTTTGTTTCTCTTTACATATTTATCATCGTATCAGAGTAAGGTCAATGGAAGTTATTTTGGGTGGTTGAGAGGGTTTAATAATGATTTTTTATTCGAGTTCTAGTCTCTAGACAAGATTATATTATTATATGTCTCATAATGCTATAATGATATTTATGTCTGATATATGTAACTCGGTGAACTAAGCCAACTATGATGTTTATTTATAATATATATATACCCTCTGTGAATTAAACATCATGTCTAATGTATACCACTCTGTGAATTAAACGGGTTTCTTCTAGAGTTTCGCATGCCTTTCAAGGTTTATACAAAAAAAAAAACAAATCAAATGGATGGTTGTCTCACTGGGTGTGGCGGATGATTGAGTCCTAGACCGTCAACGAAGCAGTAGCGCGCTGCAGTCTTCACGGGTTTTGTGGCAGATGCTAACTTCCTGTTAATGAAGTTACATTTGCGTTGAAATGGTCGACTTGTCGTTAGTGGCAGCCATATTCTTGAGAGTAAAGAAGCATTTTGAAGACTTGTGGACGCAAGCGTTTGCTTTCATGCTTGCAGCGACGTATGGTCGACTGCCGCATTGAAAAAGAGAGGGCCTTTGATAGTAAATGAAAGCTTCTCTTTCATACATCGTGAGTGTTGTTAGTGCAGTCGCCGGAGCACAGAGGTGTATCTGAAATTGAGGGGGCATGGACGAAGGACAATAACGAAGGAAAATTCGAGCATCGCTAAACTGACTCGTATTGAGATAATGCTTCTATGAAATTATTGTAAGTTTTGTTTATGAATTCATTGAATTCAGGGTTTTGTCTTCAAAGCGTTTGGGTGCAGCCGCTGAACCTTTTCTTTTGAGCAGTGTGTATATTTTAAAGTGTTTCAGTGTGAGAAGTTCAGGGCAAATGATGGTTTTTGTTTTATATATTTTTTTATTATGTGGAGATTTGAACCTCTGGCGAACAAATTGAGGGAATCAGGCTTTGCCTATTTGAAAGACTGCAGTTGGGAGCCCTGCAGAGAGTGGACTGCTTGTTGTGTGGGCAGTTCTTACAATAGCAGCCTATTCGTGTGAGGAAATACTAGCCAAGTCGAGATTCCAGTGGAAAGAAATTGAGACTGGCGGTGAAGAAGAATGAATTATTGTTGCTATGTGTGGAGAAACTGTCAATAAAGAATTCCGTTTAATGTGACCTCTTAACAGCGAACAATGGTGTACTGTAACTTACCAACAAGGTACAAAAACACATTTGAACCTCGTCTTCTTTAAAAAGTCAAATGAAAATTACTTCCTTGGAAAAGTTTTTTTATTTAAAATAATTCATTGGGACCACACAGCCAATTTGGAGCATGAATAGAAATAAATAAAAAGGTACAAACAAAATAAATGGAGACTCCGTTCCAGTTAAAAACGAGCACGTACAATCAAAGCCTTTCTTGAAAAGTCATTATGGAGTTTCATCGAGTCTGGATTAAAAGGTTGAAACATCGACTTTCAACACGACCTCAACATTGTAATTTTCAGCATTAAAAAGACTATAAAAGATTTTAGATTTGAATAATTCAGTATAACTTCATTTAAAATATTTATAAAGATTTCAATGTGACTCAAAGCTAAGTGAAGCATTTATCATGCATTAGTTTGTGAAGTATGCATATTTAATTGTGGGGTGGTATTATTTTGAAAAATGACTTATGTATCGTATAATTGCTTTAAAAAAGTACATCATTAATTGATGGCCTATTTAAAAAAAAACGAGAGAGAAGATGGAGAACTGTTAAAATCAACATTGTAATATTGGGATTCAAGTTTTTTTCCCAAGTTTATAAAATTAGAAGGGTTTAAAAGTAATGTGAGTCTATGGGATGTGCACCCATCATTGTTTGTAAGTTGATTTGCTCGTTGAGTTGTATTGTGTTAGCACTTAACAAATGGTAAAACTCAAGAGGCTTAGAAAGTTAAAGCAGCATGAGCAATATGAGTTGTTTGAAGTCTATTTGAATATGTTAAAAGATAGAAGGCAAAATAATGCCTTTGCATTAAAATGTATAAAGGAATCCATAGATGACAACAATTTTTCCCCTCATAGCACATGAAAATACAACAAAGGAGGCCTTAGATACCCTTAAGAGGATTTTTGGTGTAGGGGTGAGTAACCAAGTTGAAGATGAAGAGGAACATGGATCTATATTAGTAGATCTCCAAAAATATTTTTGTGAATGAAACTTCAAAGTGAATACTGATCATTATTGTTGCTACTAGTATAGTGGAAGAGCACATAGTTGCTCATGAATCCCACTATGCATATCCACAAGTGGATGGAAGTTGGTGAATCTAGCAATAGAGCTTGTCCATGACAATGAAGCTACCATTGGACCACTTAGGGGTATGGTGAATTCAACAATTAAAATTGTTGATGTTGGCTTTGATGAAGACTAGATGCCTAGTGATGAATGCATGCAGATGATGCAAAAAAACATCTATTTGACATGATGTTATTCAATGGAAGAAGTCCACTTTTATTTGAAAATCAAGAGGAAGTGGAAGCGACAAAGGAAGAGAAGTAAACACAAGAGAAGGAAGCATAAGAGGAAAATGTTGAAAATGTTTTTAAACCTAACATCGATTGTAAGTGTGTACGTAAAAAGGACGATCAAGCAAAAAATATTGAAGAATTGAAGTTTCTTGAAACATGGATTGAAACAACATATTTTGATAAATTTTTCGGAGAAGTTGTAGCAATTATTATTGAAGACAGCATGGACATTGTAGAAAATGAAAATTTTAATGAAATTTTCGTGCGTTGGAGTCACGAAGACATAAATTTTTATTATTGACTTATGTTGCAATGCAATTGTGATGATGAAAACCACACTATAGAAGATGACATGTGGAACCAATCCACATACAAGTTTATTTTTGAAGAATTAGAGAACATGCATGGACAAATGGAAGAGACTGACCAACAAATGAAGAAACTGAAGCTTGAATCCTACAACAAAAAGAAAAATCTAAAGCAATTAAGAGGACACAAAATATGGAAGAAAAGGAAAAAAGAAAAGAAAAAGAGAGTCATAGTAAGCCTAGCTGAGACTTAGACTAGTAGGCATATTAGTTTAATTTTTTGCCTACCATTCGTTCCCTTTTTCTAGGTATCATAACTATTAATCCAAGCATCATAGTCAATTTTGTATTTCAGCATCCAAATTTAGGCATTAATATTGAGTTTAATTAGTTGTTTACGTAGGTGATTAATTGTTGAGTTAGTTGTGATCATTAGTCTGTTTGTGGAGTTGTAACTATTAACTAGCACATGTTTTGATCTCTAATAAAATAATTAAGTGGTGAGCTGGTATGATTAATGCATGTTTTGGTTCTCTATCCATATTTGTCAAAGAGGGTTGGATCTGGGTCGACATGCTTGATGCAGATCTTGATTGTTAGAGAGCGCATGATTTGGGTTCATAGGCTTGATGAAAATCAAGGTTGCTAGAGAGGGTGGGATCTAGGTTGATCAATCTTAGTGCATTGTTGGGTGGTGTTATGAGAGCCAAATTTAGGCTCCATGGGTTAATTTGGCAATGTTGTCTATCTGTAGTTGTTTTTTTCTCTTACTAGTAGATGTCGCAAAGGGTGTGCCCATCAATCCATGCCTCACTACCCATGCAAGCTTTAAAAACATGTTCTTGGTTAGTGACAGTGTTGGAGTATACTTTGTGCACGAACTTGACATTCGTGCCAATACTAGGAATTGGGATAAGTTATGTTTCCAAGGGGTCATTTTGGTTTTGGTGGAGAAGAACGAATTGGCCGTAGGTGTTGACTTAACATCTATAGTTGTGAAAAACATTGAAAACCCATCTCTTTTTCTTGCTTTCCATTTGGTGCTTTGAATCCAGAGGTGGGAGGTATTCCAAGGTGCTCCCCATCACCATGGGTTCCCTATAGAGGACAAATCTCTACTCAAGGTTTGAGCCTAGGACATAAACCTTCAACAACCATTTTATATTTTCCCATGATGTGCACAAGCTATCAAGACCAACTGTATTTGGGGGCTAGGGGTGGAACCTCTTCGGATTGGTGAAATTGTAGAATTTCACAAGAACAGTCTATGTAAGTTATTTTTCGAGGCGACATTATCCTTATGAAGAGAGTTGTAGCAGTATTCATAGGCAAGGAAAATTAAACAAAAAAAAAAGCTAAATTGTTCAAAGTGCATTAGTTGTGTTTTTAAAGGACTCAAGATTAATATAGGTGGTATGATTTTACGAATAATTTGAGGAATCTGCATATTTTCTCCATATTTTTTAGTTTTTTAAAGATTTGATTTTGATATTTTCTTTTTAGGTATTTGGTATTTAGATTTGGGGGTATTTAGTATTTTTTTAGATCTAGTGCATTTTTTTTACTTGGGTACACATAATATTTTAAAATGGCAGATCCAATAGTGGATGCCTATTTAAATGAGTCCAAAACGTTAGATGGAGAGAACTATACAAATTGGAAATTTAAGTTGCACGTATTAATGGAATTCTACAACGTTTGGACAATAATATCAGGAGATGAAACCAAACCTGTAGCATTACTAGCTTCCGTTCAATATTGAGAGTGTAAGGAGGCCAAGGCTAAGGTACTTTTGCGAATGTCCATAAATGACAATATTATTCCACAGATTCAGGATTTTTCTATATCTTAGGAAACCTTGGAAATGCTTAAAAAGTTGTATGAAACTCCCAATACTAATTAAGTGTTATTATTAAAGAAGAGGTTTTTCTCAATTAAGATGAAGTAAAATGAAAATAGCAATAATTTTGTTCCAAGAATCAAATAAATTTATGATAAGCTTGGTGTTATTGGTGAAAATATTTACATCAGTGATTAATTAATGATTACATTGAATGGGATGTTAGCTGATTATCATATGTTTATCACTGGAATTTCAGCTTGGGAAAAATCTCTCACCTTTGATGAATTAGTAGGTATTCTCTTGCAAGAAGAAAAAAGAAGGGAGAATCTCAACAGTAAATATCAAAGTTTAGATTTGGAGTTGGTAACCAAGGGGAAGCATCCATATAGATGAAAGGCATGGGACAAAAATAAAGGTGGAAATTAACATCAAAAACACATGGGACACAACACCACCAAGGCGAATACCCACATGAAGAGGAAGGATGTATGATTTTACTGTGGTAAGCTTGTAAATTTTGTTAAATACTACTATAAAAAGAAATTTGATGGGTCAAAACATAGAAGGAATTCATGTAATTTTGTTCATCAATAAGCCTTAATTAGTAATAATCTCAATAATTTCAAATTATTTATTTCAATTTTTGTCTTATAACAAAACTCAATGATGATAATATATGGTTTATTGAATCTGGTGCTTCAATTCATATGGCATGCAAAAGGGAATTGTTTGTTACCTATCATGAAAATAATAATGGTACTCATATCTATGTAGGAGATAATTTATCTTATTAAATAAAAGGTTATGGTAATGTATGTGTAAATTTATCAAATATTCGTGTAAGCTACATAATGTGATGTATCTCGCTGGAATGAAGAAAAATATAATGTCATTGTCCACAATTACATATCAAAATCTTAAAGTTTAATTCCTTAGGTCACATTGTGATGTGAATGATATGAAGGATAACTACAACATGGTAGAAGGAACCACGATAATTGGAGGCTTATGCAAGCTTTATGTGACAAGAAAAAGTCATTAGGCATTGGGATTCACAACCATGATGACAAAATCTCTTTGGAATTAAAGATATGGCCAAATTAGTTATCATTACTTGGTTCTATTACATAAACAAAGAATAGTAGAGGGGCTTCCATTATTAAGGAATGCATATTTAGCATGTGAAAAGTGTGCATTAGAGAAGATTCATAGGGAAGAGTTCCCTACTCATATACTTAAATGAAAAAGGGATATTCTTAAACTTGTGCATAAAGATCTGCTTTGGCCTATGTAGACTAGATCATTAAGAGGAACATATTATTACTTAATATTTGTTGATGATTTCACAAAATGTGCTTGGGTTTATTTCATGAGGAAGAGGAGTGATGTAGTTTAATATCTCAAATATTTTAAAACTTTGGTTGAGAAGAAAACAAGAAAATATATCAAGATACTTTGATTTGATCAAGGTGGAGAATATAAATTAGGTGAATTTATCAAATACTACAAATCCCATGGAATAGTAGAACAATACATGGTGCCACATAATCCACAACAAAATGGAGTAGCCAAAAGGGAGAACAATACCTTAGTGGAATGTACGAGGAGAATGATCAAAGGTAAGCATTTTTACCAATGTTTTTTGGGTTGAAGCTATCTATACTATTGTTTATTTAAAAAATAGAAGTCCAACAAAATGCTTAATCATAAGAATCCCTTTGAATCTCCTTACGGTTATAAACCAACAATAAGCCATTTAAGAATATTTGGAAGGAAATCATTTTCTCATGTTATGAAATAACATAGGATAAAACTTGATGCCAAATCCATCTAGTGTATTTTCATTGGTTACTTTATTGATCATGAAGTGTATAATATGTTTGATCCTTCTACACATAGAGTTTTTGCAAGTCGAGATGTTTTGTCTCTTGAACAAGCATATGAAGGCCATAGGGATGAAAATTATGATGAATGCCATATTCCTCATGACTTTGATGATGTCAAAGATGATGTTGGTGATAGAAAATAGTAGAAATAAGAAGAATAAGTTGATATTAACACCGTAAGTAGTGAAAGAACATCTAGAGGAAATGAGTCACCAGAAAATAGGAGAAGGGATGAAAGCAATGAAATACCAAGAAGGTAATCACGTCAAATTCAACCACCATTAAGTTATAAATACTAATTCCATAGAACCTTTTAACTTCAAGATATAATGAAAATGTACAATGGTGAAGTGAAGTTAAGAAAGAGTATGATTACATTGTAAAAATTGATAAATGAGAGTTGACAAAATTGTCTAAGGATAAAGTTCCCATAGGCTCAAAATGGTTGTTCACAGCGAAATTTAATGTTAATGGAACTATTAATAAATATAAATTTAAACTGGAATCAAAGAGCTATTAACGGAAAGTGTAACACCCTCCTCCCACATCTACCCAAGTAACAGGCCACCTAGGGTAAACATGTGATCAGAGGCTACTATGATATGATTCAACCTCCTAGGTAACCTTAAGGAAATGGAATCGATGAAAACACAACACACAGACCTCCCTCAAGGGCTTCAGTACCTCTAGGAGCTAATCCGTCGCTCTAAGTGCCCAACCCCTAAGTTAACCTAGCATATAGATGAATTAAACCCAAAGTCGCTCCCATGACAAGGAATGCATGCGACTATAACCCTATAGTCAATCTCACAGGCTTACCTTCCAGTGACCACAGATCCAAATTGTCAGTGCTATGATACCGACTCCGGTATTTGAGCCACTTTTCCAGGCCCAAAGCCCAAGCCACTGCCCATAATTGAACCATCTTTTCAGATTAGTAAAATAACATGGAGATGACAGTACTAAAGAAAGTACTTGTTTAAGATCTTGGCTGGACCCCTACTAGCCATGACACACATTTCTTCAAACATATTGCAAATGTGTAATCTACAGGTGTAATTAATAGTTTTGAGAATATGGATCTCATACTTAGCTGAGAATCACTAAGAACCATTCATGCCTCAACACATCAACTGTCATTCCACCCATTAGGTCATAGATATATTGATCATTCAATTACAAGTAAAAAGTCCATACATGGTTGTTGTCATAAAACACATACATAACCAGCATTATAGGGATAGAAATAGTCATGAAAGTACATCCATGTAGACCACGTGCAGTCCATCAAAATGATCATAGAAATACAAGGATAAATAACCTTTCATTAATGATTCAAAATCCAAACCTAGGATGGGACTTCCACGTTCCACCCGACCATAGAATGGCTGATTCAAATATCTCTTCAATCATTCACCCTCGTGCCATATTCCAAGCATGAATGTGGGATCTCATAGAACACATCAATCAAATCTCATCTAGGGCTTCCAGAGGTCATCCACCTCAACCCATAAAACAATGATTCCACATCACGGTCAGACATCACAAAACCATCATTTGATCAATCTCTATCCCAACCATCCAGGGCTCCGGAGCATTTGTCCAACTAAAGCTCTAGGACCAATAACTCAACCCACCAAGGGATCCAGAGAATTTATCCAACCAAGGCTCCAGGACTAGTAACTAAACCCAAGTTGTTCCAGGTCTCGAAGGTGTTTGTCTGACTAAGGCTCCAGGACTAATAACTCAACCCAAGCTATGGAAACATGAGAACCAACCAAAAACACCACAATTAAAATAAAGCCATAATCACCATGGTTACCCAAGAAATGCCAAGGCTAGGCAATCCACTATCAACCTTATCCATTCTACATGCCAATGAAAAATCACAACCAAAAATCCACATGGATATGCCATGCATTCCAAAACTAGCAAAGGAAATATACAAGCAACTTAGTACCTGTAAGAAAATATGATGTAGTTGCTGATCTTGATGTCTTCTTAAGCTTTACTTCTCTTCCTTTTCCTCCTTTCTCTAAGAATCAACGTATGCCACACCTTCTAGGAGTGTTCCAAGAAAACTCTAAGCCTCCAAGGGTATGAGAGAGTGAGATAATAGTGAGAGAGCTCCAAAACTGAATTGACCAAGTCTTGCCTATTGATCCTTAGAAGCATTTTTATTAATGAGGCCTCTATTCTTTTCATTTTCCATTATTTCCCTACATTTTACTCTTCATATGCAAATTGTGACCTTTCACCTTTGTTTTCTCCTAATTTCCATTATTTTCGTAAATAAATGTGCCAAAATTTTCATTTTGCCTTTCCAAAGCCTTGGCAATTTTTATTAGCCATAGTAAACCAAATCAACACCCATTAGGATGTTTCCCCCCTACCTATCTCGGGATATGCGTCCTGTCAACTGTGGTCTTATATATTTTTACATGGAATTTTTACCAGGGATGTTACAAAAAGAGGGGATAGAGTATGACTAAACCTTCACACTTATAAGTAAAATGAGCATTGTTAGATGGATGATTGCATTGAAAACTAAGAATAATGGGGAGATCAATCAGTTAGATGTCAAGTCATAATTTATGAATGGAGAATTAGAGGAAGAAGTATATCTTGTTTAACCATAATGTTTTTTAAATTAGGAAGAATAACATCTTGTTTGCAAGTTAAAGAAAACACTATATGGACACAAATAGGCACCTATGTCTTGGTATGTGAGGATTGATAAATTCTTTTCACAATAAGGTTTTACTAAAAGTGAAGGAGATAAAAATGTCTATGTCAAGAGGGACGAAAAAAGACATATTCTTTTGATTTCTATATATGTTGATAATATTATCATAACAAGAAATGCTACTAGTATAATTAAAACAATCAAAAGTAGTATGTCACAAGAATTTGAAATGAAGGATCTTGCATACTTGCATTACAGTTTAGGCTTTGAAGTTCGGGGAGACAAAGGTAGAAACTTTGTCACACAAAGTAAATACACACAAAATTAATCAATATATTCAATATGAATGGATGTAGAATAATATCTACACCACTGGAACAAAATGTTAAACTCAACAGGGATGATGAAACAAAAGAAGTGAATGACACATTGTATAAACATCCATTGGAAAATCTAAATTACTTAAGTACAACTTAGACAAATATTGAATATTCAATCAATATACTTAGTCAATTCATGGCTAAGCCACATGAAAGCCATTGGAAGGTAGTTGAGAGAGCCCTTCGATATTTGAAGGAGATTGAAAAATTTGGTATTGAGTATACTAATTATTTGAATGTTGAGTTGACAAGTTATTTCGATTCTAATTGGGTAGATGATCTAGAATAGAGGAACTCCACCTTTGGTTATGAATTTAATATTGGATCAAGTATTGTGTCATGGAGCAACAATAAATAACCAATTTTTTCTTTGTCCTTCACTAAATATCAATAAAAGAACTTATGTAGTACCACCTGTGAAGAAATTTAGCTAAGTAGAATTCTTGAAGATATGGTAGAAATATAAGGACCAACAATCATCATGACAACCAAATCTCTTTAAAATTGGGAATAAACACACTCTATCATGCAAGATCAAAACACGTTGAAACACAACATCATTTTGTATGAGAAAAAATGCAGTAAAAGGAAATTAATTTGATCTATTGTAATACAAATGATAATATGGAAGACATCTTTACTAAGCCTATTGAAAAATATATATTTATCTTATGTAGAGACAAGTTAGATGTGATAAATAATTCATTTCTCCATTAAAGGAGAGAAATAGAATTAATAGAGGAATGAATTGTGTAGATCATCTTCTGGATTCATCGCATTAGGTTACTTGTTGATCAACGTTTCGAAGCATCAACGATGGTTCATCTTTGGGATGTGAAATATTAGTGGAACACTGGTCTTATTATTTAGTTTAATAAATAGATGTAAGAGATGCATTGCCAACAGATATTAGGGATTATTAATTACTAATTTATTATTGAATTATTGAACTTATATTTTTTGATTTTTGATTATATTTTTATTTTTATTGTTTACTTTATATTTTGTTGTTTAATTTATGTTTAATTGATAATTGAAACATAATTTAAAACAACAACTATAATGTAAAACAATAAATAAATATAAATTTAAATCATAGAATATAAATTCAATAATAAATTAATAAATTAATAATCCCTAATATCTGTCAGCAATGCATCTCTTACATCTATTTATTAAACTAAATAATAAGACTAGTTTTCCACTAATATTTCACGTCCTGAAGATGAACCACTATTGATGGTTTGAAACGTTGATCAACAAGTAACCTAATGCGATGAATCCAGAAGATGAACTCGAGTTAATAGAAAAATGAATGTTGTATAGTTTTTAGAATTCGAATTAATAAAATCTTATAGAATGTGTAGAAGTCATTGTTTTCAATATGAGTCATTTGTAGTTGAGTAGGAGTTATTGTGCTGTATAATGAGGCAATGTCATGCATTTTGTATGAGAATTTGGGAATATTCTTGATTTAATAAAATCTTGTTTTATCATATTTCTATTATTGAGAGTTTTTAAAAATCTTAATAGTGACTAATGAGGCTATATGTTTTAAATAGGACACCCACAAGTTTCTAGTGCTTTGTCCTGTAATTACAGAGAAGGAAGTTAGTTATAGATCTATTAAGGCTAGAAAGTGGGGTGTGTTTCAATGGTTTTCATATAATGGGAATACCCCCTTACTTGACATGTATATGCAAGAAAGTGTAGATGTAGTTTATATTGTCTCCAATGAGGTTTTACAAGCATAGAAATCATAGAAGAAACATCTAAGAATCCAAGTCCTTTCCTTTATCCTCCTCTAAATAATGTAGTGGTAGGGATGTTTACATGTTGATTAATATGTTATTGTTTGCATAATTTTGATATTGAGGAGTTATAAGGACCATATGGATTTTATATTTAGAGAATATTTTGGAAATACAAAAGGAGTGAGATTACACAAATGACTTCCCTCTATATTCTTGAAATATGTAATCATCTTAAATTCAACTCAACTAAGGTCTAAATTAGGTCATGTTAACAGAAAATGAAAACACAAGTGTTCTCTTAATGAAGAAGAAACTCAAAAATGTGTTTAAAATAGGAAAAAAACTATTGGAGGATCTCATTTCAAGAGTAAACATTCACACTAGCCTTTACAATCCAATACCATACGAAGGCAGTAACAAATATGTATTAACTATGTGAATAGATAGATCTCATTTAAATTTTAGTTAATCTTGAGAGGCATTGAATAATATTTTAATTCTTTTTTTTCCTTAGTTCAAATCATATTGGTGTTATTGAAATGATTTTCACAAGTTTAAGAAGGAAATTTTAGATGAGAGAAGGTTATGATTACCACACAAATAGACATCTTCAAAACTCCATTTTCGTGATGGAGTTTAAATAGCTATGGTGCATAGGATGATGTGATTATATCAACCTATCATAATTAAATAGTTGATTTGGTCCACTTGCGACTTAGGTCAACCAATTTATAATTTTTTTACAATCAAAATGATTTGACCAAATGACCAAGTTAGTCAATTAATGGTTTAACACAATCAGTGTAATCTTTCATTTTAAGATCAATCAAACTAACTAACTAGTCGACCACTAGTTCGGTTGAATAATTAGTAATCAATAATGAGTTGATAATTAACTCAATCGATTAACCATTCAACCATGATAGTTGGTCAATTCTAAAGGAAATCAGCTAAAGAATTTACTTTGTTGACCACTAGGTTAGATAAATCAATGAAGCATTTTGGCTAGAAACATGGTCAAATAATTTGAGCATAAAAAACATATACTAGATAGTCAACTCCATCGACCCTCCAGTTGAAATGAATAGTAAAAAATTCTAGTTGACTATACAAAGTATTTCACTAGCTAGTTGAATTTGTCAACAACTATAATACATAAATTGCTTGTGTAGAAACTTAGAGAGCTGGGTAGTCAATTCAATTAGCCCTCTTTTTCTAGTGTTATTCAAGGTTCACTCTCCAATTTCTAGCATTTAACCAAAATTAGGACTACTATTTGAGCCATTATATTATAATAACCATTTATAACATACCTGGCACCATACTTACACCATTAAGACTATGTGACACTTTAGAAAACTCAATCTCCATTTCTCAAAAATTTGAAAATAATATTTTCCTCTACGATGTATCCCTAGAGATCAAATTCAACACTAGATTAATGAATACCACTATTCATCATGGGTAAACTAATTTTTATCCAAATACATAATTTTCATTCCCATTCACTACCCATCAGTAGTCATGTGGACTTACTAGCTATTGCCTATTTGCCAACCACATAGTCAAAGTTCATTATTCATATATATAAATAATAGGGTTACTTATGAATTTACTATATAGATGTATTTACTATCTCTTTTCCATATTAAGAAACTATCATCCGCTAATTATATAACAATTATTATTAGTTAGCTCCAACCTACAACAAACCACCTAATTCATTTGGTAGAAATTCTATGGAGAATTCTAGCCACCTAAATAAATCTAATTCAAACACATAGATACATGGAATACCTTAATAAATCTATTCATACATTTCTAGTTCCAAATACATGATACACAACAATAATTATCTCTAGAAAATCCATACAACCATGGATAAAGATGTCAATAAATTAATTATATTCACACATCAAATATACATGTCAATCAATACATATGAAGTGCAAATTGCATATATTAACATATTTAATGATGATTTATTAACCTCATACCCTCAACCTAGCCATAAATGATTATTCCAAAACTTTTGAGAATGGTTCACCACGAATCTAGGACAATAACCCTATAATGGAAAAGTCTCACCCAAATCCAAATACAACCATATATATGTTTCATATTTTCTCTAATTTTACACAAAATAATGGGGACTATTGTCCCGTAAATCCTATTTCAAGTTCTACCAAATGGTGCATGAAAGACATCAATTTATTCCCTAGTCACAAAACAATGCCAATAAATACCATCGTTGGAAGAAAGTAAATAAAATGTTTCACTGTAGAATGCCCATATGCTGGTGTAGATTGCAGACCCCTTTACAATAGTTGGAAACCTTTCTCCTACAAAGAGATCTTGCACCAACTCCTTGAACTGAAAACATACACACATGCAAAGATGAATAAAATGCTATATGCCTCCACAAAAGTCAAGTTATGTTGCACTATGAACTATTAAAAGAAGTAAACCATAATCTCACAGTTAAACTCGAGAAGGAAATTAATTTTCCATTTGTAGATTAAAAATTGTAAATAATGATGTTATACCTTTATCTTAGTGTATTTTCTCTTTTGATCGCTTCATTCTCTTCTTCCCCCGACTTATAGAAAATCTAGGCTCATTTGGGACATAAGAGAAGAATGCTTTGATGATATTTTACCAACATTACCAGGTTATCTCTCTTTAATTTTTCGTCTCATACTTGTGAGCGTATCACTACATAGGCCTTTCGTAGATGTAAGGGGATGTATCTAGATACCTAGGGCTAAGAGAAATCAGGAAAATTTTGCAATTGACGCTCCACCAACTCATGATAAGATAGGTCAAGTTGATCTACTTGGGAAATAATTGTTCTAGACTTTTAATATACATCACTCAAACAAGAGGATATGATATGTATTGGGTGACATTATACACCCATGCATGGAGCTATTTGTACAAAATATGATCAGGTTATCGAAGTGATGGGATACTAACCAAGCTCAAACAAGGATGAGAAGTGATACATCTAGGCCAACAATTGAAGGAAGTTGACATGTCGTTCCTCTCATTAAAATCATGTGGAAATTAGGGCTATAACAAATACTACTAAACATGTGTTAGTTTAGTAACCGACTCCAATTGATTTCATAACTATAGTCCCACATCACCCAACCCACAAAGCCCAAGGTAGTGTGCCCCTTCAGCTACGTCTATAGTGCATTGAGACGTGCCACTACTCTTCCCAGACTTCTAACATAGAGAATCCATGAAGTATCCAAGTGTTGTAGTTATTAGAGTTCTTAGGAGTCCTCCAGACACTCCTTAGGCCTCACATTAGGTAATCCTACCCAAACAATTCACCCTCCAATCTCCATTATTTCCCAATATGCCAAGGATAATTTTAGATAAAGTGTACCAAGGAAATCACAAAAGTATATCAAATCATAGGTTTGAATAGCTACTATAATGAATATCATTTCAATGCTTAACTAGTTGCATGTTCTAATTAAATCAATGAATATACCCAATCTAATGAAGAGACATAGGGATAAAATAAAAACAATCAACATGCATGCACGATAAAAAAATAACCATCCTTCATGAAATGAATTTAATTGAGGCTATACATGAGAAACTGTTTATGAGAATAAACAATCCTAGCAACACATTTTCAAAGAATACTAGAAAGTCTTTCTAACCCCATATAAAAAATGATTATATTTGTATCAGCACCACAACCAACCCCATAACGACATTCCTAGTAGATACTATATTAAGCAAGATCCAAGAAATTCAAATGGTTCCTCCAGTAGTGTGTACAAGTTCATGTATTCATTAGAGAATACTCTAATAGATTAACTCAAATATTTTTTCAAGACTTTTATTGTTTTTTCTTCTTGATAAAAACTTGGGATTTTACTACCGTTATTCAAAATTTGAACTAATTTTGTCACGATTCCTTTGTGAAATATTTACAATACTTCTTATATGGTTGGTGTAATTCTAACCATCATGTTTAGGCCCAGTGGGCATCTATCACCACTATTCCATGCCTTCAATCTAAATTAAGAGTTGTAAGGAAAAATTTCCTCTACCATTATAGGCATGGTTTCTGTGTTAATATTCCCATTGTAGCCATATCACCAAATTAGTAGTTTGAACAAGAAATTTATCTGGATACTATATTTATCATTTTCATTAAATCTTTGTATATAATCATGTTTATACATCATAGGAATCCTAAGTTAAATTCTATCTAGAAAACATTTATATTCCACATAACCATATGTAGGAAATTCAAAAAAATACCAAATTTTTCACTTTCCATAACAAGGTATGTAGAAACCTATCTAAAATTATACTTAATGTTGGAAACTAATATAGGAAGGAGTCTTGTCTACCCACCCATAGGATTAATGACACCATTAATATGTAAAGTTGTGTATGAAAAGTTATGCCATACTACCACAAGGGGAAATTATTAACACTCACATTTATGAGATGGTTGAAGGAAATGCTTCTTCAGAATAATGAAACCATCAATGAGATTCCATATATAGTTATCCTTGGGTCTCCATGTTGTGTATATGCTTGTTAGTCAGCTAGGAAAAAAAATATGGAAACCCCTCTGATGTTTCATTTTTCATTCATGATTTCTTTGATCCTTGCTTATCATGCTAATACATTAAGCATAAGATCATGACCCCATCATTTCATATAAGTTCAACATTTTTCCTACAAGCCTTTGGCAATAAAAATTCTTTTTTTGTAGATCCTAAATGTTGTGGGATAAACTCCCCTAGGGTCTTGGGTGAATACCCTAGTAGACTGAAGGTTATCTATGCAAAGAAACACACATTCCATGCAATCATAATGCTACTATAAGCAAACTCTACGATAGTGGGCGTACCTGAGGTCCTACATTCGAGAAGAGCCTTCTAGGGTCCAAACCCTTCTTGGAGTTCCTTTGATCCTTTGACCTGCAAAATAATCAATTCAAGAAAGTACAACAGTATATGGACTAAACATCATAAAGAAACCATCTTCATATTATAAGGAAAGGTAGTTAGTTATGCAATTAAA
>APFE030351890.1:46902-67233 GCA_000404065.3 Pinus taeda
ATGTAAGGGAGCTGCAATTGAGGAAAAATTAGAAATGAACTTCCTCCAATATTGTGCTACTCCTAAGAAGCTTCTCACTTCTGTAGCAAAATTGGGTTTAGGCCAGTTCACAATGACTGCCACTTTAGAGGGATATATTTTCAATTCACCACCCCTACTATATGACCTAAATAATTTAGAGATGTTTTGCCAAATTCACATTTTGAGAGTTTAACATAAAGGTTTTCTCTTTTCAAAACATTTAATCATTGCTTAACACGCTTTAAGTGTTCTTCCCACATTTTACTAAAAATCAGAATGTCATCGAGATACACAATAACAAAATCATCAAGAAAAGGCCTGAGTACATCATTCTTTAATCTCATGAAAGTAGCAGGAGCATTGGTCAAGCCAAAAGGCATAACCAGCCACTCATACAATCCCTACTTTGTTTTGAAAGTAGTCATCGATGCATCTTGCTCTGTAACTCTGCCTGATGGTATCCACTGTGCAAATCTAGCTTGGTGAGATATACAAATTCCTTCAATTGATCTAAAAGATCATCTATGCGAGGAAGGGGATAATGATTGATTATTATCTTATTCAGTGCTCGACAGTCAATGCACATTCTCCACGAGCCATCCTTCCTTCTCAGCAAAACAATTGGTGACCCACATGGTAATGTGATACGCCTGATGAATCCCTTCTCGAGCAACTCCTGCACCTGCTTTTTGATTTCAGAATTCTTTAAAGCAGACAACATGTACATCCCGATGTTAGGCAATGGAACATCTTGCTACAAAATAATATCATGTACTATTTCCTTTTTGGGTGGCATAACTTTCGGTTACTGAAATAGGACATCATATTCTAAAACAACGTTTTCTATATCACCTTGCTACTAAGCATTACAACTATCAAATAAATTGGTTTTATCAGGTTTCTTTTCCTTTACAACCATTAGTAAGAATTGTTTGAATGAATTTATCATTCTTTTCATTTGCCCATAATTTATGAGAGTATAACTATTCTTGAGCTTGTGAGCTCTTACAAAGTATTCGATTCCATATTTAACCAGTAGATACTTGTTCTCAGCTCTATAGAAAATAGCCTTTGTATCATACAAGTAAGGACTTCCTAAAAAAATTCCACATATATCCAAAGGAATTATGTCTAACTCAACCTCATCTACAAATGTTGACCCAAAATAAAACTTGAGTTTGCACTGTCTAGTCACTTGTAGTTGTGCCTTATCATTCAACCATCCTAATGGGTATGGTTTCTTGTGAGGTGTAGTTGCTAATCCCAATTTATTTACAATTTCTTAAGAAATCAAATTTACTTGTGAGCCACTATCAAAAAAAGTATCAATCTTTTGATGTTTGGAAATAACTCGAATATGGAAAAGCTCATGTCTTTTTCTCTCATGCTCTTCATCAATAACAGTTTTAACAGAATTACTAGTAGATGCTTCAGAATTCTTACCTTTTATACATGTGCCTACAATGATTGTTTCATCTCCTGAGTCTGACCCCAAATATTTCTGAATAACTATAGCAGTGTTCTTTTTCTTGCCCTCGGACTTCTTAGGTCTTAGCTATGGATGCAGAATCCAACAATGCTCATCATCATGCCCCTCATTTTTACAGTGAGTGCATGAAGCTTTTCTTTTCCATGAAATGTTAGCCTTTCTTGATTTCCACTTCTGCTTTCTTTTCTCCTTTCTCTTGCTGGCAGTGGGTTGGGATGGTCCCCCATCTTCTGAATTTCCATTCTTTCCTCTAGCTTCTAGATGAGTAGCTTTTACAGATACCTCATCTATACTACTGGGATTAAACATGAGGATGGTATGCCTCATGTAGCTATGTAGACAACCAATGTACTTCAAAAGAGTCTCTGGTGAGTCTAATGAGATACCCAAAATCAATGCTCTCTTTCCGAACTCTTTAGTATACCCTTGCACACTTAGACCTTTCAACTGTCGAAGAGTTTTCCAACTCATCATGGCTTGTTGCAAGTACGCCAATGGATAGAACTGCTTTTTAATTGCAGCAACAAATGCACTCCAGACACAGATGGTCTTACCATGTTTTTTCATATCAGCTTTGGTTTTGCCTTCCCACCAAACAAAGGAAATGCCTCCTAGGCATAAGCTTGCCACCTGAATTTTTCTCTTGTCCTAGTCGATGTTTTTCACTTTGCGATACACATCAATTTGTCTAATCCAATTGTCCAACTTTTCAGCATTTAGCTCTCCATCATATATAGGCAAATTAAATTTAACATCTAACTTAATCAAAGGTTCTTTCTTATTATGAACAGGGTTGTTAGGAGGTGTGAGAAAGCTTTCCTCTTTCCCTTTTCCTTTTGAGTTGTCATGGGAATGAGACTCATCTTCTTCTTTATCTTGTTTAGAACATGATGAATCTTCATCCTTATGCTTTCTAAAGTCCCTATACATTTCTTCTACCATAGACTTTATTGCTAGGAAACTCTCTATGAATTAAGGGTCAGGTCCATAGAACCTTCCTCTGACATTGTCTTCCGAGAATAGACTCTCCCAATTTCAGGATTAGTTTCGACCAACTCTCCTTCTCCTACTTTGAGCTTTGATCTAGTGAGAATTCAACAGCTAAACTACCATAATCTTGTCTAACCTTACAACCTACAGCTCTGATACCACTTGATCTGATAATCACCCTATGAGTGACATCAGTTAAAGATTTATTAAACCAAGGTATTACAGACTCATGTGCTGGTGTGTGTTCTGTGTTATTTAAGCAACAGATCGATCAGATTGCCAACACACAGACATTTAAATGGAAAGACAACATAGAAATAGAGTAAGCAAACACAAAGACACAAGAATTTTTAATAAGGTGTTCACCCTATTCTCCAAGGCTACATCTCTGGTCCAACTTTCAGTGGTGGCCTTGTTTTATTGTTTCTTTAAGGAGAGAATTACAATACATGGACTCAATGTTTGTTCTCCTAAAGTAGGTTTTGCTTGGCATGGTGGTTCTTGGATCCCCCAAGACACTAGAGTACACAAACTCTTCTTCTTTCTACCAGCTCCGTGACCTTCTGGTCTTCAGTAGCAAGAGCCCAATGTGGTGATCAGCCCAAACAAATTCTCTGTGGGATGGCTTGAATCTCCAGCCTCTGGTGATCGACAATACCTCTAGGCCCCTCTGTCCTCTTTCTACTTTTTCTTCACTGTCTTCTTTCTCTGTGTATTCCATTCTCGTCTCGAGATTCTGGTCTCTTTATCTTCTTTCTTCATCTCTCAGACTGTTCTCCAACTTAACTGTGTATTTTTCTCTGTTCATGGCTTTTAGCCATTCGTTCCAATGGTTGTTCAGTTCCTCTTCCGCCTCTGTCGATTCACCTTCTGCAGCTATGTTTGGAGTTCCCTGTTCGGTGTCATCATGAATGCTCAAGGAGTGGCCACATGTCCTCCTCTAAATGGTGCCAACCTGCTTTGTCGATTCATTTCAGCAGTTACGTAGTGGATGAAGTCTTTCCTCCACTATGGCAGTCAAACGGATTCTAGATCTTTATAGATCGCAGCGCATTCCTTTGTCGATTTTTCTTCCTCCATCAGTTGTGATCTCAACCGTCTTATCTAGGGCCTCCATATCTGATGCCATACACACGTCCCGCGTAGTTAACTTGCTCAACCAATAGCACATGATCAATGGAAGTTTTCTCTCTCCTCCACTTGCCATGTGTTGAACATTGAGTAGTATCACTCCACTTCCATCCAAAACTGCTTACTGTTTGAGGGCGCGCCTACGGTTCTCCAGCTCCTGACACGACCAAGTGCTCAAGGCTCCTCCATTTTTGGCCCTGTTTGCATCCAAATCCACCTCATTTTCCCGATCCGGGGCTCCTAGCGGCTACTTTCACCTCCTGCACAGTCTCCATGGGCCTTGGTCAACGTTCTTTAACCGATGTCCTCGTCGTTCCACACTGGCTACCATTGCCACTAGTTTAGGGGTGTTTTTGATCACGGTTTCTAAATTCTTTAGAGATTTGTCCCGACTTGATACAATCATGGTTCTTTGATAGTCTTTTATGGATCCAATTTGGATCACAAGGTATTGTTGAAACCGGCTAAAGAGTTAGCTGACCAGACACAAAGGAAAGCATTGTTATGAACTATGTGTAAATCACATGGGAAATGCTGCAAATTGATTATTGACAGCGGTAGCACTTACAACTTGGTAGGCACTGAAATGGTAGAAAAACTGGGTTTAAAAAGATTGAAGCACCTAACACCATACAGGTTTTCTTGGTTACAAAAAGGACACCAAATACTGGTTGATGAGTAGTGCGAAGCGGAGCTTCACATTGGTAGGTATAAGGATAAAGTAACTTGTGGTATCATCCCAATGGATGTGTACCATATACTGTTGGGTAGACCATGCCAGTATGACAGGAAAGCTGTCCGTGATGGGAAGACAAATTGTTACAAGTTTTCTACGGATGGGATAAAGCATACGCTAGTACTCATGAAAGAGGAGGATGCGACAAAAAATGGTGGAACAAAAGCATTAATGTTAGGAGGAAAAGAGTTTCTACAGTAGATTGGAGATGATGAGGTAAAATATGCATATGTGCGAAGGCCAAGAGCAGTGTTAATCCCTACTAAGATTACTGACTTACCTGAGGAGATACAAGATATGCTACAGGAGTTTAGTGACACTGTGGTGGATGATGTACGAGAAAAATTGCCACCAAAAAGGAGTATCAGTCAACATATTGACTTCATTCCAGGGGCTAGTTTACTAAACAAAGCTGCTTATCAGAAGAGTCCAAAGGAAAATGAAGCGATCAGGAGGCAGGTATAGGAGTTGATGGATAAAGGGTTGATTCAAGAAAGTTGAAGTCATTGTGCGGTCCCAACTGTTTTAGCTCCCAAGAAAGGAGGTGAATGGCAGATGTGTACTGATTCTCGAGCAATTAAACCATCACTATTAGGTACAAGTTTCCTTTACCATGGATGGACGACATGATGGACTATTTGAGTGGAGTAGCATATTTTTCGAAGGCTGATTTGAAAAGCATATATCACCAGATTTGGATTCGTGAAGGGGACGAATGGAAGAAAAATTTCAAGACCAATGAAGGCCTGTATGAATGGCTGGTCATGCCATTTGGACTAAGAAACACACCCAACACATTCATGTGCTTGATGAATGATATGCTAGAGGAATACATTGGAAAGTTCGTGATTATATATATAGATGATATCCTTATTTTCAGTAAGATGGAGGAAGAACATTTTTGACATGTCAAGTATGTCCTAGAAAAGTTGCAACAAAACAAGTTGCTTTTAAATTTGAAGAAGTGTACCTTTTTAAGAAGGAATTGATTTATTTAGGATTTGTTATTTCATAAAATGAATTAAATATGGATCCAAAAAAGGTTGCAGCCATAGTTAGTTGGCCATCCCCCACGAGTTTGTTTGAAGTGCAGAGTTTTCATGGGTTGGCGAGTTTTTATCGAAAATTTATAAAAGATTTCAGTGGGATTTGTGCACCCATGGTGGATACCATTAAAAAGGAAAATCAACCTTTCATTGGACAGAGTCAGCGGAAAAGAGTTTTTAGCTGCTGAAAAAGAAGATTACCAAAAGACCAGTTTTGAGGTTGCCAGATTTCAACAAACGTTTTCAAGTTCGTTGCGATGCCAGTGGTTCATCCATTGGAGAAATACTCAGCCAAGAGGACAAGCCAATGACCTATTTCAGCTAGAAGTTGGATGAGAGTAGGCAGAAGTATACATCTTACGATAACGAATTTTGTGCATTTGTCCAAACATTGAAACATCGGAGACATTACTTGATGGCGAATGAATTTCTTTTGTTTTCAGACAATTCTGTGTTGCATTATGTTATGCAACAACACAAGCTGAACCATAAACATCTGAAGTGGGTGGAGTACCTCCAAAGTTTTACATTTGTATTGAAACACATTAGCGGTCAAGCCAACAAAGTGGTAGATGCATTAATCAGGGGAAATTTGATTTTACAGGAAAGCAGAATGTAGGTGTTAGGATTTGAGCATCTTAAGGATCTGTATGAAACGGATGCAGACTTTAACAAAGAGTACGAAGCTTGCCAAAATCCACTTTTGAGAGACAATAACTCATGGCTAGACTATAACATATAGGAAGGATTGTTGTTCAGGGGAGGACAATTGTGTATTCCAGAATGTTTGATGAGGGAAAACTTAATCCAGGAAAAACATAGTGGGGGTTTAGCCAGACATTTTGGCATTGGTAAGACTTTGGATCAAGTGAGCCACTTCTATTATTGGCTGAAAATGCATAGAGACATACAAATATTTGTGGCTAGGTGTAAGATGTATTAGCTTGTGAAGGGACACAGTAAAAATACAAGATTATATACACCCCTGCCTATTTTGAACGGGCCATGGGACTCAGTCAGTTTAGACTTTGTCTTAGGTTTGCCAAGAACACAGAAGGGGTTTGATTCAATCATGGTGGTGGTGGACCGCTTCACTAAGATGGTGCATTTCGTTCCCTTTAGGAATACCAGTGATGCCACACATGTAGCACACTTGTTCTTCACAGAGATTATCAGATTGCATGTCTTGCCGACGTCTATTATTTCATATCGGGATGTGAAGTTCACAGGTCATTCTTAGCGGACTTTGTGGAAAAATCTAGATACCAAACTAAACTTCAACTCAGCTTATCATCCACAGATTGATGGGCAGACTGAAGTGGTGAATCAAAGTCTGAGGAATATGTTACGTAGTTTGGTTGGTGAAAGTTAACGACAATGGGATCATGTACTTGTACAAGAAGATTTCACTTATAATGATTCACCTAACAAGAGTACGGGTAGAAGTCCTTTCCAGATCCTAGATGGGATGCACCCCCATGGTGTGCAAGAGTTATGGGATTTGGGTCAGTTGGAACAAAGGAGTGCTGGTGGTGAAGATTTCATGAAGGTGATCAGTGAACTTCATGAACAAGTGAAATCCAAATTACAGGACAACATCCAAAGGTATAAACAGAAGGAAGATTTAAAATGGTGAGAAGTGCAATTCAATGTAGGGGACCTGGTACTGACACATCTATGCAAAGAAAGGTTTCCTAAAGGTGAATATAACAATTTGAAAATGAAAAAAATAGTACCTTGTGGGGTACTGCGAAAGTTCTCTGCAAATGCATATGAACTAAAACTACTCCCGCGTATAGGGATCTCGCCAATCTTCAATGTGGTAGACCTGTACCCTTACATTACTACTAATGTGGAGGACAGTTTGATAGAACAGAAACAGGACACCTAGGGAGAGACTGAGTCATGGGTCAATTAGATGCCTCTAACCAAGCCTCTAGAGATCAAACAAATCTTGGATACTTAGGTGGCTAGGAAAAATTGACAGAAATAGTAATTACAGTACCTGGTGAAATGGAAGGACCGTCTAATTGAGGACAGTCCTTGGTTGGATGCAAGCTAGATTCAAAGCACTGGGTACTTGATTGAAGAGTTCATGGACATGAGCCATGAGATTCATTCACCCTGGGAGCCTGATGCAAGAGCATCCGACTAGGGAGGCGATAGCTAAACAATCTATTTTGGTAAAGTTCACTTTTAGTTAGTTTTATTTCTATTTTTAAATGAAGGTTTCTACAACCAATGTTTTTATTTATAAACTGAACAGTAGTCCGAATAGGATTTGTTTAAAATAAGTTAGAAATGAAACTGGAAAATAACTATAATTTAACTGATGGTGGTTCCTCAACAATATGAGGCTGCCAGCAAGCATAAATAGGCAACCTAGAATCAAAAGTGGGGGTGCTGCCATCTAGATGAAAAAAAAAGGAAAGAAAGCATAAGTCTGAACAATTTTATTTTTTATGAATTCAAAGAAAGCTTACAGGTATTCACTATTTCAGAAGCAACACGTATAAATTACTGTGCATAGCAATTAAACAACAAATTGTGTGATTAATATTCAAACTACGCACCGATACTTAAAGGATCAAATATGACAAAGCCAAACCATCCAGGTACCTTACAAATACATACTATTTGATTTAAATTAGAAATTAAGTTTATATATATAATATATAATATAATATTATATATATATATATATATATATATATATATATATATTCATTAGGTACATGAAAGTACAAGACAAAACTTCTAGAATCCATAGAGGCCCCAGGACACAGAGCCCTTAAAAAAATAACCAACAGTCCTTCATACAAATGAGATAGGCCAAGGAGGGTTTCCATAACCCAGATAGACCATGCAGTACATATACAAAACAACATACATGACAACCAACAACAGAAGGCTGAAACACATTCCCAGAATAGAAAACAAAATCGACAGGATGGGCTTGTTGCATAGGAGGCAACCAAGTATTGATAAACGAACAAACTGAAACCCCAAGGGTTAAACAGCTATAGCTCGAAACCAAAATGCAACTGCAGAGTGTAGTCAAGGAAGGACCTTACCTAATTTAAGCATATGAGACCCAAATCTTCAAGGATGAGACCATAATGTTTCATCCCTGAGAGACAGCCCCTTGGAGCCATAACAAAGAGGAGGGGGATACCTGCACAATGACAAGAACATTGTCAGATAGGAAGCATAGCTATATAGTACACAACAACACCATAGAAAAAATAAGGAACTTGACCCACAACGAATACTTGAAGGGGAGGTCGGACTCCACAACCGAGCCATGAGTTGAAACCCCATCTTGAGCACAACCAATGACTGAAGTGCCATGATACCACAGTCTACTCACCAGGAGAAAGGACGTTAATAAAAACTACAGGAAGGTGAAATAGTGGAATCAGAATAGGGTTTTTACTTGTGAAATAAGTAGCCAAACCATCGATGAGAGTAACAGGTGGAGGGCCTGTGAAATGCGACCAATACCTAGTTAGAAAACATCACTTGCAAGTTGTGAAAGAATCGTTCATAGAAAATCAAAATAAGGCATACACAGAATGACAAACCAAACCTAAGACCTCCGTGGAGAAGCAGGTGTATAGCAGCCACCAGGTCCAACGAAAAGAAATCATATAACTAGCAAATGATAGAGGACTAGAACTAGAGAAGAACCAAGAGGATAGCGGGCAACAGAGACCCATGTTCTTCTAGAGCTGAACCAGATGAGCCACAGAGGAACAGAAGCATAACTCAAATGAACAATAATGCAAATGAGTCAAGGTTGAGCCATACCATAGATGTCGTGCTCACACAAAACAAGACCAACCTCAGGGCGGATGTGCATTGAAGGCGCCATAAACCCTCACCAAACCTTGGTGGGTGCCAACATGGGAAGGACCAACGACGAGCTAGCTGCCACGCAAGTCTTACCATGCAACCATCTCGGGATTGCAATCAATCCAATATTAAGATAGATATAGTGAGAGATGAACATTGAGGGAAGCATATCAAACAAAATACCGAAATAAGTATCAAATGGTTATATAGGCACTAGGATCAACCCTAATAAAATTCATAATAGTTTGAGATACAATCAATGAAAGGTACAATCCATATGTTCTATAGTTGTGAAGAAATATAACCAAATAAAGCTACGAAACTAGGTGATCCAATGATCCAAAAGAAACATAGTTATAGAGACAATTTGACTAGGAATTAACATGATATCAATAATTCCAAGGTTATATATTATTGGTGGCAAATGTACCAACCATGATAAATCATTAGAAAATAACTCCATATCGGTAAAGCAAGCACAAAGGAAGGCTTTTATGGTTGTTAGATTAACCGTCCAAGCCAATAAATTATTATATTTATGATTGAAACAAACTCATAGTAGGAGTAATAGGTATCATTATAATGATATGAATTTTGACCCATTGTTTAAATTTTTTTCGGTATGACCACTATGGAAAGACACTGATTTGAAGATACTCATCAGGGTTTGAACTAATAAGAACTATTAATAAGAGATAGTGTTTTTCCATTGTAACATCGTTTTCAATGGATAGGATGCTTTCTTTTGCACTCAATTGGATATACGATGTTATCTAATATTTATTGGTATGATTTCATTATTCTAATATTGGTTTTCAAGAAAATTGTATAGTGACTATATATATTGGCAACACAATATTTATAGTAATTTCCCCAACTATGACTCTCTTTGGTACAACTATTCTCTCTTTTTTCTTCAATAAAATCTCTACTCACAATCTTCATTTTCTAAGCTTCCTTTGGTCACCTAAATATTCTACATTGTTCATTAAATCATGAAGGCCCTAATGCTAGAAATCAATATTGGCATGGCCTTTACCAACTCTATGCAAATTCTAGAGGCATTGATCACTTCTTCACTTTAAGGTGTAGGTTCCACCTTTAATAGTACCTTCATCTGCCCAACATCATCTAGCCAACTGTTTCTCACAATCTTTTAAAGTTTGGTTTTTGACAAAGTTTTAAAATGTGTGAATGTTTTGAGTGGAATCTTCATTTATCAGTGAAATATATTGTGGAAAGGTTATGAAAAAGATAGAAAATTAAAATAAAAAAGTGAATAAAAAGAGTCTCTAAAGGAACTAGACACGGGGAAATAGAATAAATTAATAAGGGGAATTTACACTAGAGTTATGAAAATAAATTAATAAGGGGAGTTGACACTAGAATTATGAAGATTAATTAAATTATTTAAGTTAATTGTGTGAGGTTTATTCTGGAATAGAGACTAGATAATTTTATTTTAATTATTAAGAATTATAATGAGAGGTGTATTTTCCAGAGCAATAAGAGGTTTTTTCAAATGTTGATATGTATTTCTCTCTCTGCTCTCTTCTATATATATATATAGTGGTTATTTACGGCTATAATAGAAAAATAAAATATTTTCTAAATAAAAGTAATGTAGACTTTAATAATAAAGATAAAATTAATATTTCTATTTTTAATTAAATATAATTATAAATACATCAAAAAATTTTTTCCTCTATTGGTTGTTGATATTATGACATAGAGTAAAGAAGTTGTGATAAAATAATTCAACCACACTCTAAACCACAAATAAAATATTTTAATGTCTATGTTAAGTATTATAATTTTAAATCAAACCTTTCATAGAGATATGAAGTAGTCAAAAGTAAAAGATAAATTATATTTTTACTCTCTACTATGAAAGGTGTGTAATTGTTATACTTTTTAAAATATTTTAATATAGTCCTTAAATAAACTCTCTAAATATACATATTAATTGATATATTTTAATGATCTTCATATAGAGAAAAAATTACATTAATATTACTAAATTAGAAAGTCTTAATAGGAAAGAAATGTGTAATTCATTTTAATTGGATAAAACATGATCCTATGTAAAATATTTCATTTTCAACTGCGTATATATGATATGCAATTAAAAAAACTACCCATTGGATTTTATATATATATATATTATATATATATTATATATATATAAATTATATAATATATTCACCTGAATCATATATTTAAGAATTGCAACTAGTGATAAAAGCTTTTGAGTTGTAGACATTTTTTCAAATTTTGCACTCTGAGAGAGTTTTACACCTTGAGAGATTCAATCTTAGTAAACACATGGAAAATGTGATTAAGATGAATTTATAGTAGTTATTGGATGGATTCTATATAAGCTTGAGTGGGCCTAATGGTTAAGAGCATGTGCTCCATCCTAAGAGGTCACAGGTTCAAAACTAGAGGGTTTAGAGTATATATGCCTTCGTAGACTTAACAGTTAAATCTTTGCGCGGAGGTGGGTCCCTTGTCTCGAAAACGAGGGGGTCTCATACTGGCCCCTTGTCCCACAAACAAGGGGTTCTCATACACAGTGGGTCCCTTGTCCCAAAAACAATGGGGTATCATACGGGCTCCTTGTCACACAAACAAAGGGGTCTCATACACGGTGGGTCCCTTGTCCCACAAACAAGGGGGTCTCATACACCAATTTGGTATCTAGATTGGGTGTGACCTTAAAAATGGACATTATTATTATTATTATTTATAAACTTAATCTCCAAGGAATATTTTAGGATATTCTTAGTAGTATACACAAGTCAAAGAATAACATTTATTTCCATAGTACTTATACATTTTTTTCCTTTATAGTTAATTTCACTAATTAAAAAAAAATGTCCAATATGAAACAAGTTGCAGTTGTTTTGAGCATGTGTTATGGATAAATCATGGGATTATCCCATGTTACTCTAACAAGCCTATTTACGTATTAATAATATCCATGATAAAATGGGGTTGAATCTCCATGGTTATGAATGATGTTACGTGTTATATATATATAATATAATATAATCTGTTGTGTAGTGTGTGTACACACTGGGGCATGTGTTAATTATATTGTATTTATCGTGAACAATAATTAAATTTTTAATAATTTTTAAGACTATCCATGATAAGTGGGGTTGAATCTCATGTTAAGAATATCCTAATATATATACATATACATATACATATACATATACATTATATCTATAATCTATATACATATAATATAACAATTCTATCTACTTAAATCTATATATAATATAAATATATATTATAATATATAAATATATATAATTATATATTATATATATATATATATATTATACTTTCTTTTCATTGAAAATTATAATTTAGTTAATTTATAACTATGTACATCTGTCTTAACCACATATCTACCAAGGGACAAGATGGATTAAATTTGATTATATGCAAGCTTATTTTTAGAATGCTAAAAAAAATATTTACAATTCAAGAGATTCAATGATTTTAGTGCTTGATAAATGTGTGATTAAGTAGATCTATATTGGTTTTTTTTTGTCTCTCTCTATAGAGACCATATGTAATATTTATTGTTGAAATTATATTCTTGAATAATTTACTATTATTGAAATTTTATATTAAAAATTGAATGAATTACATGTTTTTGTCTTACTTACAAGTAACAAAATTATTTTTCCTTTAACTAATTTTCCCTTTTTACCGTTGACTCATATATATACAAAAATAATATAAATATAGGTCTAGTCTAACTTATATGACAAAATAGCCTTTGACACTTGAATTTTCGGATAGCCATCGTGTGATGGGTTGTCTTGTATTTGTTTGAACTAGATTGCTAGATCGTTTAGAAACTAAGTGAGGTGGTCTCTGAGAGAAAGAAAACAAGGCTTAAGAATCCCTTGATCGGACTAGGATTGTGGTAAAGATGAATTTTGTGTGCCTCAGTGGGCCTAGCAATCCTTGAGTGATGAATGACATGGTATACAGTAAATCCTAGAGGTTTGTTCCATCGATCAGGGGTAGGAATCCTTGACTAGTCAATGGTAGGATATACAATAAAGCCTGGAGCTTGGAGTCTTGATTAGTCCTAGGAATCCTCAACTATCGTAATAATGATGGGATATAAGGTAAATCCTAGAGACTAGGAGGTAGGAAAATTCCTCATGCTGTAGATGGAGAAATACGATGGCATCCATGCTTGTTTAGGTCCTACTGATCTTGTGGGGATTGCAGTAAAGCCAGAGGAAACCTGATTTGGTTTTGTTTTGAGTCCCACATTCATGCTTGAATATGCCATGATGATGATTGGGTGAAGGAAATATTTGATTCAGCTAATCTATGGTTGGGTGGTTTGTGCAAGTCCCAAACCTATTTGTCTTAGTCTCATCTTCAATTTTCCATTATTTTCCTTCATTTTCCTCCTCACATACAACCTGTGACATTTCACCTTCCTTTTCTCCTAATTTCCATTATTTTCATAAACAAAATGTCAATTAATGCCTCATGCCTTTCCAAAGCCTTTTCCTTTACCTTTATCAATCTCATTAGCCATAATAAACCAAATGAACACCCACACTAGACATTCAGCTTCAAATATGTGTCCCATGACCTTGGTTATTATTTTACCTTTATTAACTTTATTTAGATGGAATTTTGATCAAGGTTGTTACATATTCCATGTTTTGGTAGCTTTCGGATTCTTAGAAGAATTGTTTAGGTGGATTAAGTCGATGATAACAACTCCATTCTTATTCATCTTGCTCAATGGTTCTCCTTTAAAAACCTTCTACCCTAGTAGAGGACAATGCCAAGTTGATATGCTATCTCCATTATTATTTATTATAGTGGTGGAGGGATTGAGTCGGTTGATTCAAGAAGCAAGGAGATTGGGACAAATTAAATGAATCAATATCCTTGGCGTAGATCTTTCAAGATCACACCAAATTTTTGGATGATAATAATTTGTTTGGAGAACTGGCAGTTCATGAGGCTAGAGCAATAACTGCTACCTTGAATGAATTTCAATAATCCATAGGTATGTTATTAAATAAAGAAAATTCTAGCATGTATTTTTTTAACACCCCTCTTTTGGTTAGAGGAATTTAGCCCATTTCATGGGCTTCTCTATTGGTAATATCCCATCAAAATACTTAGGAATTCCCTTAGTGTCTAATCCATTGTAGATAACCTATTGGAAATAAGTGTGCAACAAATTAACCTAACGAATTTTGAGTTGGACATTTTGGTCCCTTAGTCCCGAAGGATGGGCTGCCCTTTTAAAGGAAGTCTTACAAGCTATTCTGATCTACCAATTATTGGCTCTTCTAACTCCAAAAGGATTTTATCAAGAAAATTTATCTATATTCCAAAAGATTATTTGACAGGTCTCCAATCCCCTTAGAAAATGATCGTTGGTGTCTTGGGAGAAGTTCTTCCTTTCAAAGCTTCGAGGAGGTTTGGGGTTGTAAGATTCGAGAATATTAAATTGGCTGATGGGTGCTAAACTCTTATGGCATTGGATTGAGGGGGGTCAAAAATATGGAAAAAAATATTAAAGAAAAGGTATGGATTGGGTTCTAACCAAGAAGATATTATCGGGTCCATAGACTTCCCCTCTGGTTTAGTAGTGTGGAATATTTCTTGCAGGAATATTCATATAGTTAAATATCACCTCTTTGGGAGATCCATGATAGAAAATAGACCTTCTTTTGGGAAGATTTGTGGCATCACCTTCCCAAACTCGTAAGGAATATCAATTTTAGCTATTTTCCATGATCTCATGAGGATGCTTAATGATAGAATGTTCACAATATATTGGAAGGACCGCTCCCTTAACGAAGAATGGAGATAATGGAAAACAAAAGTATATTGGCAATGTTCAAAAACCATTATAAACTGGCAATTGTTCTCTGCTATATTGAGGGATCATTCATCCCAATCTCTCGAGACCAATATAAACTCCATTGGGGTTACAATTCATTGGGTATGTTTAGAATTAAGGAAGCTTATTCAATTTCTCTTCACTACACATCTCTTCCTAGAGAAGCAATCTAGAGAAAATGGTGGACTTCAAAGATATGGCCAAAGGTGTCCCACTTTCTACGACTACTTTGCAGAAGGCATCTTATCACTTGGGATCAGTTGCTTAAAAAGGGGCTCAATAGGTTATCAAGGTGTCCAACCTGTCAACTATAGGAGGAAAATATGGAGCATCTATTAAATACTTTTATGATGGAAACACCTTATGGGAGTTGGGTTATCACACCTTTGGACACCTAGATCACTCGATAAATAACCACATTGAAACCATAGAATAATGTAGAATGTCACTCTTCAAGAACCCAATTATGAACCGAGCATGGTTTCTTCTCTTGGGATTTATATTATGGAATATTCCGATGGGGAACAACATAGCTATCTTCAAACACCAAAATCCAACAATTCATCTTACTTGGAATACCACCAAATATATATCAGTGAAAGTATTTTATCGAAGAAATGAATGGAGGATGACCACAAAGCTAATAAAGAGGAAGCCTTGATCCTCACAATTCTTGACCTTGTCTTAACCATGCCGATTCCTCATCTACCCCCATCACCCTCAGTCCTAGTGGCCTTCCCATTGGTATTTATACCCCCTCTTGAGGGCTTTATTAAGCTTAATTTCCACAGGGCCTCTAAAGGCAACCCAGGACCAGCTGATTTCGGAGGGATTCTATGGGATCCCTGGGGACATTTGGTAGATATCTCTATGGGTTCATTTGACTCTAAAACCAAAAATGTGGTTGAAGTTCCTACACTTGAGAAAATCCTTAATGTGGAAAAAAGAGTGAATATCCCTAAGATATAGCTCGTTAGTAACTCGAATATGGTGATTTGGCTTACCTAAAAAATATTAAATGGATCGGATACCTCCAATTAACTACGTGCTGGTGGTTGGAGGCAGAGGTCTCCCAAACATAGGGAATATTTATATCCTTCCTATATGTGAACGTATTCCAGACCATAAGATCTGGGAATTGGGTTATAGATTGGTTAACGAATCATGGATCTTCTACGGAAACTCAAGAACTTGCATTTGAATGGTAGCCTGACATAATTCCATATGCCCTACAACTATTCGAAGAGTTGATTCATAATAATACTTCTTCCTCGTTGGGGGTGAGGATTGATGATTATATGATGGTGAAAGGGAATGTTAATCCCCTAGTGACAACTATAATGTTTCAATGTGTTAGCAGGTGGGCATTGAGAAGTTACCCAAAGAACATTCTTGAGGCATTAGTTGACATAAAAATGCAGATGACAATTTGGACAAAAGCGTGTAACTACAGGGAAATTAAACATGGTATAATTTAAGGAGGAATCAATCTCGACTTTATGAGTCTCCTTGAAGCCACAAGATGGATCTTTAGTGAGTTGTAGGCGCATATTGATTTTCGTACGTTAGCCAAAGTATGGAGTTTTTACCTGCTTGAAATGGTCCCCATTGTTTAGGATCCTAATGTGGTTTTCGTTTAGGGATATAGGGCAATGGGATCTCTCTGGTATAACAACTTACCACCTTGGCAGGGACTATAATGGGATCTAGTTTGGTCATCATTTTGGGGGTTCATTGGGATTTGAATGGTTTCTCTACAAATATTTTTTCCATTATCTCCTTTCCTTAGTAGGATAATTTTGGTTTCCAACTAAGGTTAGGGAACATTCTCCCCCCTTCTCTAAGTAATTTCTGGTATGTTCATTTTTCCTACATTGGAGAAGGGTTGTATTTTGCATTTTTGCTCCCTTGTGGAATAATTTTGATGTTTTATGGTGGGTTGATAGGTGTCTAAGTGTGAGTCATGTAGAAAGTGTATTTTTCACTCCAGCTTGTTTAACCTTGAACATGATGGTGGTAGAGGAGGGAGCACAAGGTCATTTTCATTCCATATACCTTACTCAGTTAGGAGTCTAGACACTTAGCTCCCTTAGGAATCCTCTGTGAGGTCACCTGGGAGCTATTATATGCTTATTGTAGGTGGATTCTTCTACTTGCACTTAAAGTTGGGATATCAATAAGTATGCAATGCTTAGATAGTGAGACAAACCCCATTGAGGGGCTGGCCAATACAAAAGAGGAGACAAAATATTGGGAGGCCAGGAGGAGGAAGGCGAGGCTGAAATTCCATAAAGAGGCTCACTTGGGTGGGTGACTCTATCAAAATAAAATTTCCCCTTGTTCAAGTCTCAATGGATCAACTTTCCCAATTCCGTTAGTCGAACCACAATGAAATGATTAGTTTCCTTGCTAATATTATGCACAATCAAGTGTCTATTCTGGACCATCAAGAATTTTTGTGAAGAAATCAACAAAGGCTGCAAGATCTTATGTATGGTTTTGAGTGTTAGGTCCCTATAATACTAGTGACTACCCCATTACTATTGTAGTTGTATCCCTTATTAATATTGTTGAGCCCTATTATCCCCATATTTTTATTACTGTGCCCCATAGAATCCCTCTATTGTTATTTTTGTGGCTTTATATTATTATTGTTAAGTCGGATGGGTTATATTGTGACCCCATAGACTCCTATATATAGAAAGGAGGTTTTGTCATTTGAATCATCCAAGAATTGTTCATTTGTGTAATGTAAAGGAGGTTTCCCCCTCGAAGATGCTAAATTCTAAGGTGTTTATCTCTATTTTCTATCTTTTAGTGAGCTGGTTTCATAACATTTGGTATCAGAGCTTTGGATTCTAGGTTTCGCTGCTACAATTAGGTCATCGTGGAATTTTCGCTATAAATTTTTTTCTGCTACGTTTTAGAACCAAAAAACGAAACCCATTTGAGACGAAATTGCACTGAAGCTTGAGTTTGAATTTCAGAGCTTTTTGTGCTATACTTGCGGAGATACGATCTGACGAAGTTGGTCTTTTTGTAGACTCCTGAATTACATTCCAAATAGGCGACCTGGGGAAAATCGTCATAACTTTCTCTCTGAGCATCATATTGAAATTGTTTAAGAAGGTATAGAAAGAGGATGGACTGTAGTTTCTTGTATATGTTTTTCAGTTCGATAGGTTGAAATAGTGACATGTGGCACTTCACACAAGTTCTATCTTCTGAAAATTCTATAATCAGGTCATGTTTGGAGATTGTGTATAACTATTTCTTGGAGAATCCAATTTGGATCAGACTAGTGGCATTGGAAAGAGGACACAGAGGGCTACTACAGTTCGCAATTTCAGAACTGGATGATCTAGAATTCCATAGATACATCAGATTCAATATCAAGATCCTATAAAATGAAAAAAGTTGTGTAGTTTTTTTTAAATTTTTTCGTGAGCTTGGTTTGAAAAATTAGTTTGAAGGAATTCAAAGGGAATAGTAAATCATTATTATTGGTAATTGATGCCCCGAGGAAAGAAAATGCAAACACCTAGTAAGCAACCTGAAAGCTCTAGCATGACTCATGAAAAAGAGGAAGAAATGCAACATGATATATCAAAATTACGAGACCAAGTGCAGCAAGTGTCACTTGCACAAAAAGTAACAAAATCTAAGATGAAATATGTAGAAGCTAAGATGGATGGTTTAAAGAAAGTTGTAGAAGCTAAGATGGATTGTTTAAAGAAAGGCGTAGAAGCTAAGATGGATGGCATGGAAGCTAAGATGAATGGCATGGATGCTAAAATGGATGGCATGGATTGTAAGATGGAAGAATTGAAGAGAAATATGAATAAGTTGCTACAAGAAATGGTACCTAATGGTGAAACGGTAGTAAAGGAAACTCATGATGAGAACAAAAGAAATGTTAATCATGATTCCATAGACTCTAATGTTGGATCGAAGACCCACCATATTCCAAAAATCAATATGAGGAAGTTTGATGGTAAGGATCCCGCAACATGGATATTACAGATGGAGCAATTTTTGATCATAATAATGTGCAAAACACACAAAAGGTACGTATGGCAACTTTATATTTGGAGCCAAATCAGTTTGTATGGTATCAATGGCTCTGCTCTCGTAAACAATTTATCACTTGGGCAATTTTTATGGAAGAATTGATGGCACATTATGAGGATACAAAAAGCAACACTTTTTTTAGCCAATTGCTAAGACTCAAACAAAAGGGTTCAATAATGGAGCACATTGAGGAGTTCCAAAAATTGAACATAAGGGTAAAAGATATTCCAGAGGAGCATAGGATTGATGTGTTCATGGGGTCTTTAAAGGATAATATCCAACATGATGTTCGCCTTTGGGAACCTGATTCATTAGAGAAGGCATTCAGGTTAACAAGAAAAATGGAAAGAAAAATTATGGCAACCAAGAAGCATACCACTCACAACTATAGAGATGGAAGTGTTGTCACTAGTCTTCCACAACCTATAAGGTTGACACCACAACAATTGGAAGAAAAAAGAGCCAAAGGGATTTTTTACAGTTGTGATAGTAAATACACTAAAGGTCATAAGTGTGCTAAGAAGAAATTATTCTACATAGATTGTTAAGAGGAAGAAGAAAAGGAGAAAGAAAGGTCAAAAGAAGAGGATATACTCCAGGAACAAAGCCTAGATGAAGAACAAAGGAATTCGAAGATATCTTGTAATGCATTGGTGGGAATTATCACTCCTCAAACCATCAAGATAGAAGGAAAAATCAAGAAGAAAAAGGTAATAGTGTTGATTGATTCGGGAAGTGCCCACAATTTTATTCATTGTAAGGTAGCAAAAGAATTGAATTGCTTCCTATATCCAGCACCAGAGTGTCAAGTGATGATTGCAAATGGAGGAACAATAAATTGCTTTGGAAAATGCCATAATGTAAAGCTGTCCATGGGAGAATATGTATTGACTAGCCCAATGCTTTCCATTCCAATGGGAGGTGTTGATGTTGTACTAGGAGTCCAATGGCTACAATCCTTGGTACAATAGCTTTTAATTTTCAAGAACTTTTCATCAAATTTTCTATGGAAGGAAAGGAAGTTGAATTAAGGGGTATTGCAGGGAAACCAAGAAAGATAATTAGCTCTAATGGTATGACAAAG
>APFE030351890.1:70399-99807 GCA_000404065.3 Pinus taeda
ACTACTCAAGCGTTGAGGACAACACTTTTTTTGAAGGAGAGGGGCATGTTGGGTCCCTATAATACTAGTGGTTACCCCATTACTATGGTAGTTGTACCCCTTATTAATATTGTTGTGCCCCTATTGCACCCATATTGTTATTATTGTGCCCCATATAATCCCTCTATTGTTATTTTTGTGGCTTTATATTATTATTATTAGGTCGGCTGGGTTATATTGTGACTCATTAGACTACTATATATAGAAAGGAGGTTTTGCCATTTGTATCATCCAAGAATTGTTTATTTATGTAATGTAAAGGAGGTTGCCCCCTCGAAGAGGATGAATTGTAAGGCGTTGATCTATCTATTCTATCTTTTCTTGAGCTGGTTTCATAACAGGTGGCCATGTTGCCCTTTTTTGAGTGACATATGATGGTTATGTGTGTAGGCGGACATGTCGCAAGCCCTCATTTGTTATGGTAGATGACATGTACATCATAGTGGTTGATGTGACATGTGGGTCGTACAACAAGCTATCAGGGAATTGGGCTATTGTGGCATTGGGCATCAAATATTTAGTTTAACATTCTGGCTTGGTTGACCAATGGTGAGAAATGAACAAAATATGAGCTTGAGTGACGAGTGGTGGTTGGGAGATAGGTAGAGGAATGTTTGCGAGTAGTGGACTGACAAGAGTTAAGGCCCAAGTTATTGGCCACAATCGCGTGAGGCTTCACGTGTAAGAACTTGAGGGCTTATTGGCCATTAGACCGTCGGACACAAAGCGTAGTGCTTTAAACGATTCATTGGTGTTGACAGTGTTTAAGCCTTTGGTTATGATCTATTGTTGCATGTGTAAGGGAGCTTAGGGCCAAGTGCTATGATTATCATTTTAAAGTGTTGAGTGTCATAATTCATGTAATGATCATATCTACAATAGTTGGTCTAGGATAAAGACTAAGTGTAAAGGTACAGTTGGGGTGAAAATAATCTGAGGAGTTATTCCATGGAAATCTTAGCGAAAATATGTTGTAGATGTTATAACTGAATCATATTATATTGCAAACATTGGCTCTCTTGAATTTTAAAGAGAAAAATATTGTGTGGAAGCTTGAGTGCATGGGATGTGTAAGAAGTGCTAAAGCGTAGTCATGGAGTGAGGGAGAAACTATTGAGAAAGATACAAAAGGATGTGCTAATAGTACTACGGTGATGAGATAAGGAAAAAAATGCTACAAAGGATATATAATGTAAAAGAGGATTTGGATATAGTTGAAAGAAACAAAGTTGAGGAGTGACAAGAGGCTTTGAGGACCTGAATGGTGAGAAAAACAGGTGTTGAAGCATAGTCCTAGAGAATGTTAGGAGGAAGGGGTGATAAACACAAATCTGAAGTGATGTTCTAATGCAAAAGAGGATGTGAGGTCCCAACTAAGAAAAACATAGATGTTTCTGTGTGTGTGTGTGTGTGTGTGTGTTGTGTGAGAAACAATGATTTAATCAAAGAAAAAGAGGTTGTTATAGAGTAAGGAGAAGAGACACTGAGCATATTTGAGTGCTTTATTTAGATTTGTTCTTGAGGAGAAGAGCCATTGAGCATGTTTGAGTGTTGTGTTCAGATTTGAGCCTAAGGACAAGATATCTTGAGTAGGTTTGAGGTTGTGATCATATATGAGCCTAAGTAGAAGAGATATTGACTATATATTAATGTTGTGATTAGTTCTAGGCCAAATATGAAGTTCAAATCTGAAGTAGATCAAAGAAGATGAGCAAATCTTAGATTTAATAGTTATGTCATTGATATTTTGATTAAAGTGGCTATGGGTATAAGTTTGAAAATGTAGGAAATGATGGATCTAAAAGAATGAGAAATTAGAGTCTTGTAGATCATGGGGTTGAAGTATCCTTCTGATGGGTGCTTATAAAGATGAATGGATTTGAATCTCCTTTAAGTTGGTGCCCAAAAATATTAGGGTGTTGGTGCCTTTGATAGGTTGGTGCTTACAAATAGTGCAATTTGGCACTCCCGCCAAGTTGGTGCTTGCAAATAAAAGAGGGTTTGAGCCACATGTAGGTTGGTTCCTACAAGATATGATCTAATTAGAAGTTGGTGCTTGCTCTTACATCATAATAAAAATTAATTTTTGGTTTCCTCTTGTACACATTTGCACATAAGTATCTTGCTCCAAATTGTTTATGTGATTGGTGCATTTATATTTTGTTAAATTTTCTTGATTGGGTAAAAGTTTGTGAGAAAATTAAGATATTTATTCACCCTCGCCCCTCTTAGTATCTTCCTAGTATATAATAATTGCTATCAGAGAAGGTTCCTTCAAGAGTAATTTAACCACTAGAAGGCAGATCTCAAGGGACCATGATTTTCCAAGATGAATGTTCCCTAGAAGAAGCACCATTATTGAATGGATTAAAGTATACAATTTGGAAGGTAAGAATGAAGGTGTATCTAATTTCTCTTCTTTGAGATGTATGGAAATATGTATTGGATGGAAAGAAGAATAAAATGTATAATACAAAATCCATGAAGGCAATGTTGACTGGGCTATCTAAAACATATTCTAGAAATGTAATCTGTTTTGAGACTATGAAAGAAATTTTGGATAAGATGCAAACTATCTATGAGGAAAAAGCAAACAAAGAATCAAATAAGATTAAATATAATGACATTTCATGTAATGAATCAAATGAATCAAATGATCCCCTTGTCATGAATGCCAAAGATGCTTATTATCGAAAGAACAATTCATATTAAGAGAATGCGGTTTATGGTGAAGAAGTGCAATCCATAGGTAAGCTACTAATATGTTGTAATTGTAGAAGAATAGTTCATATTGCTCTTAAATTTTCATATGAAATGTCAAAAAATGGTGAGAATAAATAAGGACAAGAAGTTTAGAGTAAAACCTCCCAGCATGAAAAAGAAACAAGTATGTCATCTGAAGATAGTGGTAGCTGTGCATCTAATAACGTTGTAAAGGAATTCGAACTCATGACAATGGAAGCTTAATACATTGAATCAAAAATTAAAAATTAAAAATAAGAAGATATTGATGAGAAGATACATTTTAGAAGAAAATGTGTCTCTATCTTAGAAGATATTAAGAGACTTATAGTGAAAAGACAAAAACAAAAGGAATTGCTACAAGAATATTAAGACAAGGAATTTGATATTGATGAATTAAGAAAATATATTGTTATTTTGAAGACCCAACTAGAAGAAGCTATAAGAGTGGAAGAAGTGGTGAAATTCCAACATAAAGAGAGAGAAGGTCATTGTGATAAACTTGAAGCTCAGATTGTTTCCTTGAGAAATAATATAGAAAAATCCAATGACCAATTGACACATAATATGGAGTTTGATAAGAGTACAAAAATATTAGGTGGTATTCTCAGCAATTAAAGATCCCCTTTGAAGAAATAGGTCTTGGTTATCCTTAAGCATCTGTGGGAGAATCAACCTTATTAATATGTAACGAAAAATATGAGAGCTATGTCAAAATGGTTAAAAGACCTATCAAAGGAAAAAACTAGTGAAAATAAGGAAAACATTAGAAAAATGACCAAATCAACCACACAAATAGTAGTAAAGGAGGTGATGATAACTTGTAGAAAAGTCATATTTATTCCATTGGTAGAAATGGAGCGAGGATGTAGTAAAAAAAAAAACCGAAATATTGAAAAAAAAAACAAACAACAAAAAATAATGAAGAAAAAAATTAGAAAAATCGATGTCCCCCTCAAAAGGATGGTCAACGAAAGTTCAAAAGAAATTTTCCTCAAAGACTATTTTATTCTAGGTAGAAAAATATATTTTATGGCTATTGGTATTATTGTACCAAGCCTTTTTATAATATTTTTAATTATAGAGCTTATGATAGAAATCATCACATTATAAACATAAGAATTTTTTTTATAAGATCCCAAGGAGTAGAGATATCTGATCTACAAATTCATAACGAAATAACCTGAAATTTAACAATTCCTTTACTCTTGTGATTAATCACATTTAGTGTTATGATTATAAGAATTATAGGGACAAAGCATTTGAGTGAAGAAGTGGTAATATTAGGCATCCTTCTTAGAATAAGAATACAAAGCAAGGAACTCAGTCATGAAAGGAAAATAGGCCCAAAGAATTAGAGTATAGATTTTCACTATACACTCAAAGTCAATGAACCCATGGAATATTGAGAATGGGCATTCAATGAACATGACATGAGATAAGGAGTATGGTTATGCCAAGATGCGTACATGATTCAACTGTAACACATAAATAAGCACATATCAAGCTAAGGATTAGCCAGCACATGTGCATATCATCAACAAAGGTAACATCCAAAATGGAGTAATAAATCAAGAAAGATATGAGTTTTCTCAAAGAGACAATCATATCAAGTATAAAAGAGTGATTACCCCAAGAAGGTTATCTTAATATAACTATGAAATAAACAAATCAAGTAATCCCAATGAAGGTGGTGTTAATAGATACACCTATCTTTCTCCCTTATTACATTAGTTGAATGCTTCAAAGATGACAATCAGAGACACCAAGCAAGTGACTATAGAAGTAGGTCAGTAATTCCTCTAAAGAAGAAAAGTAAAAAAAAAATCACAAGGATATGATTAAATAAATAAGAAATAAAGGAGATATGTAGTTTAGCTGTATGTGGTGAACACAAAAAGGGCTAGTGGTGTGTAGATAGTGATGTTGTATTGACATCACAAGAGACAAAAACAGATTAATCTCACTAAAGGAAGTCAAAGGTGGAAGTGCCATTCTAAAACAATACATCAACCAATATATTGGGTAAAGAATTAGTTAGCATTGATAATGAAAAAGGAAAGGCTAAGGATGTCTTATTTTTTGAACACTTGAAACATAATATTCTAAGTGTGATTAAAATGGTTGATAATGGAAACAAGATCTTTTTTTCTTATAAAGGTTGTTAAATAAGGAAGGAAGAATTTGGAAGATTAGTGGAAAAATAAAATAAGACCTCAAGCAATGTATATTCTCTTAATAAAGGTAAAGGAAAAGATAAGTGTATGAAAGTGTTATCTCTCTCAACTTATTAGTGAAATACAAGTGAGACATTGCAACATATCAAGTCACATCAAAAAGAAAAATTGAGGTGACCTTCAAGAGGAAAATGATGAGTTGAAAGTACCATTCGATATGTATTAGTAGAAATAAAATAAGTTCAATTGGCTGGAAAACAATATGAATGGTTGAAGTGAAGTAAATATATATCCACATGAATATCAAATAGGAAAAATGAAAGAAGAATGTTGTTCAAATTTCTTAGGAATAACTATATGTCAAGATGACAGAGAGAAGAAAATAGAGTAATCTTAGGGGGGATGTAAGACTAGGAATAGAATGTTTTCAAGGGGAGTTGATTGATCAAGAATAACATAAAATGAAAAATTTGCAGATATTACATGTTTTGTCTCATTTCATTTGTATAAATGGCTAAAACAATTTGGTTTAGGAATATCTAGCGTAAGAAACCTATTATACTAATGTAGGGGGAGAATTTTCTATTAGAATATCAATTAGTGTGCATGTGTTTAGTTATATAGTAGCAACAAAGTTATTAGTACTAGAAGGGAAATATTTTTCTTTCACATCAACCACTAGTAACATTTTGGTATAGCCAAAGTATAACTTCCTTACTTGTTAGAGCATCGTCATATTCGATATCAGTATTTATCAAATTGACAAAAAGTGGGAGAATGAAAATACATTAGCGTAGACATTGGAGAATAAAATGGAGTAGAGCGATATTAATTAGGGAGAGTGAGCATATAATACAGGATGAGTAACAAGAACCGTTTGTCATTGATTTCAAACGGGGAGAGTGAGAAAACATTAGAGATTAAATATGTATAGAGACATGAGGATGGAGAATGAGGAAACATGAAGATGTTGAATGAGTAGACTGATATGAGGAATCATGTCTGAGGCCATCAATGACAAGCAATATTTAGTGATATTTCCATCAAACCTAAATGGGGATATTGTTGAGTATGTTGGAAGTTATTGTCATTGATGTAAAGTTATTAGGGAGATTGTTGGGAATTCATGATTCCTTTTATTTCATTTATGTATTGGCTTTTTTTATTCTAATATTATGATTCCATTTGGTTGTTTCCTAGGTAGCGTATATTTGAAGGAAATCCTTCCTCAGTTCAATTGCTCAAAACGAAGAATATAATTGTTGGTTAGATATACCTCTTAGAGAGAATTCTGGAGATATATGATAATTAGCCTAAATTACAAGGAAAAAAGTGTTGGGTGTGGAGCCTAAGTATATTCTTTATTTAGAGGTATCACCGCATTAGACCCCAGCTAATAATGTTTTGGTAATGTTGCCCATAAAATTCATGCCTCTAGGGGGGTCCAGGGGATTGGCGATGATTATTTGTAGCTCCCCCTGGTAGGGGATTGGGGGCAGTGCCCCTGAAGCTAAAAATACATGAAAATTTTCCTTGTAAAATATTGTAATTTCGTAGTCAATGTGGGTCATTCATTAGGCAAAGATCTAAGGGTGGAAGTTATGTTTAATGTAAGGTTTTTTTCCCTATAAGGAAACCCCTCACTATTTATGGGGGAATTGTATTGCGTCTATTACGTCTATGAAGGAGAGTATCATTCAGGAAACCCCCTGAATGATACTCTCCTTCATTATATTATGTATTGCTGATTGATTCTAGTGAACTAGAATGTTGTGAAGAAGCAATGCAAGTAGGAACTAGGAAGAAGTGGGAGCAAGCCATGAAAGAAGAGACAGAGTCCTTAGCACATAACCAAACTTGGGACTTAGTCATGTTACTTGTAGGTAAAACAACATTGTAGAATACATGGGTTTACAGGTTGAAGGAAGAATATGGAGGTACAAAAAGGTATAAAGCTAGACTTGTGGCAAAGGGGTTTGCACAGAAAAGGGATATATATCTTGATGAGATATTTTCCCCTAATGTTAAAATGAGTTCACTCGGAACTATTTTAAGTCTAGCAGTGGCTAAAGATTTTCATCTTGAGCAATTAGATGTAAAGACATCCCGTCTCCATGGGGATTTGGAGGAAGAGATATATATGCAGCAACCACAAGGATATGAGCTAAAAGGGAAGGGGAAACTAGTGTGCAGTTTGAAGAGGAGCATGCATAGCTTAAAACAGACTCCAAGGCAGTGGTATGTAAAATTTGGTAGGTTTATGTCCGAACAAGGTTATACTAGATGTCACTCTAATCATTGCGTTTATCTCAAAAGGAAAAATGATGGCAGCTATATTATATTGTATTTGTATGTAAATCACATGCTTGTTGTAGGTTCTAACATGCAAGTAATAAATGTGCTCAAAAGGAAATTGGCAAACTCATTTGCAATGAAGGATTTGGGTGCTACAAAACAAATCCTTGGTATGAGAATAACTAAACACAGGTAGAATAAAAAATTAACATTGTCTCAGAGTGAGTATATAGAAAAGGTGTTGAAAATATTTAATATGCAGAATGCAAAACCAATTAGTGTACCTTTGGCTATCCATTTCAAACTAAGTAAAGAGGTGTGTCCCAATACGTAGGAAGAAATGACTTATATGTCTAAAATTCCATATGCATCAGCAGCTGGAAGCTTAATGTATGAAATGGTCTACACAAGGCCTGATATTGCACATGCAATGGGATTTGTAAGTAGGTACATGAACAATTCAGGAAAAGAACATTGGATGATGGTGAATTGGATTCTTAGGTATTGGAGAGGTACCACACATCAAGCATTATCCTTCGGTGATTCAGACATTACTCTATAGTGATATGTTGATGCATATATGGTGGGTGATAGAGATAACATGAGGAGCACAACAAGGTATGTGGTTACTGTAGGTGGAACAACTATTAGTTGGGTTTCAAAACTACAAAGTGTTGTTGCACTCTTAACAATAGAAGATCAGTATGTTGCTACTATAGAGACTAGTGAAGGAATGATTTGGTTACAAAGGATTTTGGATGAATTAGGTTAGAAGTAGGAGTTGAGCAGGTTATAGAGTGACGGGAAGAGTGTCATACATCTCGCAAAGAACTCTACATTTCATTCCAAGACTAAACATATACAAATCAAGTACCATTTCATACGATCACTATTGGAAGATAGAGAGTTGAAGTTGGAAAAGATAAACATTAGCCAGAATCCTATAGATATGTTAACAGAAGTTGTAACGAGGGAGAAATTAAGATTTTTTTCAGTTTCGATTGGTATTCAAGTATGATGAAGAATATTAGAAATAGTTGGGTCCAAAGTGAAGTCATCTTCCAACAAATGAAGCAACGGTGGAGTTTCTATAATCAGTCTCCCAGTGGGAGATTGTTGGTTGTGGAGCCTGATTATCTTCTTTTTTTAGAGGTATCGCCGCATTGGACCCCGGTTCGTAATATGGCGGCAATGTCACTCGTAAAATGTACAGTGCTAGGGGGGTCCAAAGGGGTGACGACAATTATTTGGAGCCCCTCCTGATGGGGGATCAGGGGAAGCAACCCTGAAGCTAAAAATAGATGTCAAACTGCCTTGTAAAATGTTGTAATTTGTAGTCAAGCTGGGCCATTCATTAGGCAAATATCTGATGGTAGAAGTTATGTTTAATTTAGGGTGTTTTTCCCTAGAAGGCAACCCTTTCTATATATGAGGGAATTTTATTGTGTTTGTGTAGATCTATATTCTTAGCGAGAAAGTGAGAGGAGATTGCGTGAGAGTGAAGAGGAAATTACAACGGATCTATCGTAGGTTGTATCTATTTATATTGTTGGATAATATAAAAGGAAGGACTAGTTTTTTCTCCATGGGCGTAGCCCATATTGGGTGAACCACGTATATCTATGTCTCTCTTCTTTTATGTGTTTTATGTCTTTATATTTCTACAATATTTTATGTGTTCCATTTCTCTATGAAACATAATTTTCTAACAAAAAGGAGAAAATATGGTTTGAAGTTTGCTAGTTCAGTCGTGGTTCTAGGTTGCTCAAGGATTCGCAAGGGGCCCACCTTAATGTATTAGTGCCAATTGAAAATGAGAAAGTAGAATATCTCAAAGGACACATTGATGGCTAATGGGAAATGACTCAGTAGGAACTAGTCACAACACCTTATCACTATGGGGTCAATAGCCAATTCCTAGGCACTTAATGGACCTCTAATGGGAATCAAGTGCCCTTTTCATGCAAACAAGCATAGCAAGGAGTAGTAGGTGGAAAGCCCAAGAACATTTATGAATGTGCCAAGTGGTAGAGATGTATTATGGGCTAGTGATGTGGCCTAACAAGAAGAAAACATCTGGCACAATGATGAAATTCTCAATAGGTGACGTGGATACATGTGGGAGTGACATTTGGTAGGTGTTTTAGACACTTTTGGGTGCCTCAGTGGCCCTTTTCTTAGTGACACATGGTAGTTAAACATGGTAGTGACATGTGTTGAACGAAAAAATGAAACCTTTCACTTGTTGTGGTAAATGATGTTTACATCCATGGTAGTTGAGGTGGCATGTGGGTCCCACACTCAGCTAACAGGGCAGTGGGCATTGAATCATTAGTTTAACATTTTAGCTTGGACAATGAGTGTTGAGCTATGGTGAGAAGATGACTTTTGGCAATGTGAAACAACCAAAAGGTAGGTAGAAGATCGAGTAGTGGGTCAATGTGAGTTAAGGGCCAAGTTCCTAGTTGTGGTCATATGAGGCTTCACTTATAAGAACTTGATGGCCTATCGACCACCAGACCGAAAATCATAATTCTTTGAACAATTAACTGACGTTGATGAAGTTTACGCCTTTGGTTATGGTCTATATTTGCATGCACAATGGATCTTAGGACTAACTGCTACGAATGTCGTTTTAATGTGTTAAGTTCCATAGTTCATGTAGTGATCGATTCTGTAACAGTGAATTTGGAACATAAAATGAATCTGCATATGTGTAGTTGGGCACCAAATAATGTGAGGAATTGTTCCGTGGACATCATAATGAAAATGGGCTATAAATGTTAGACTAATGTGTATTGTGTTGTGAACATTGCCTCTTTCGAGTGATAAAGAGTAAAATATTACATATGTTATAAAATTATATATTACGAAGAAATGGAACACATATAATATTGCAGAAATATAAACACAGAAAATGCATAAAACAAGAGAGACACAAATATACCTGGCTCACACAGTTTGGGCTACGTCCACCCCAAACAACTAGTCCTTCCTTTTTATTATCCAGCAAAATGAAGAGACACAACCTACAGCAGATCCGCTATAATATCCTTTGTTTTCTCTCATAGTCTCACCTCTCTACTTCTTACTTAGAGAATACACCTCTATTACACAGACTCAATACAATGCCCTCATATGAAGAGAGGGGTTGCCTTCTAGGGAAAAAAACCCTAAACTAAACATAAGGTTCTACTGTCAGCTCATCCACCTAATGAACGGCCCAGATTGACTAGAAATTACTATATTTGTACAAGGCAATTTTACATTTGTTTATAGCTTCAAGTGCACTACCCCAAGCCCCCATGGGGGGACCACTGGCCCCACGGACCCCCAGCTCGGGGGGATCGGTTCCCCCGAACGACTGCGGGGGGGGGGGGGGAAGTCCCCCCCCCACCCCCCCACCCCCGCACCCCCCCATGTGGAGGGGGTGTACAAACTTCCTTGGGTATACATCCAGCTGAAACAAATACCTCTAAACAATCATGCTTCACACACAACAACATCCCACTTGGAGAATGATTGTAGCAACTCCACCTCTGCTTCATTTGTTGGACAATGACTCCTCTTTGGACCTGGCTCTTTCTCATCTTCAACATCATCCGTGAATACCAATTGAAACTAAGCATGTTCTCAGTTTCTCCCTGGTTACAGCTTTTGTTAGCATATCTGCAGGATTCTGGCTAGTGTGTATCTTTTCCAGCTTCAACTCTCCATCTTCCAACACTGATCGTATGAAATGGTACTCGAGTTGTATGTGTTTAGTATTGGAATGAAATGATGAGTTCTTTGCAAGATGAATGGCACTTTGGATATCACTGTATAACGTGCCCATATCATGCTCGTTACCCAATTCACCCATAAACCTTTGTAACCAAATCATATCTTTACTAGCTTCTGTAGCAGCAACATACTCTACTTCTGTTGTTGAAAGTGCAACAACACTTTGGATATTTGAAACCCAACTGACAGCTATTCCACCTACAGTAAATACATATCCTGTAGAGCTGCTTTTGTTATCTCTGTCACCTGCCATATCTGCATCAACATATCCCTGTAGAGAAATGTTTGAACCACCAAAGCATAATGCTTGATTTGTGGTACCTTTCAAATATATGAGAATCCATTTCACTACCATCCAATGTTCTTTTACTGGATTGTTCATCTACCTGCTTACAACTCCCACTGCATGTGCAATATCAAGCATTCTGCAGACCATTGCATACATTAAGCTTCTAATTGCTGATGCATATGGAACTTTAGACATATAATCCATGTCTTCTTGGGTCTTTGGGCACATTTCCTTAAAGTTTTAAATGGCTAACAAAAGGTGTACTAACTGGTTTTGCATTGTGCATATTAAATCTTTTCAACACCTTTTGTATGTACTCATTCTAAGACAATGTTAATTTGTGATTTTTCCTATCTCTAGTGATTCTCATACCAAGGATTTGTTTTGTAGCTCCCAAATCCTTCATTGCAAATTAATTTGCCAATTTTCTTTTGAGCACATTTATTTCCTACATGTTAGATCTTGCAACAAGCATGCCATCTACATAAAATAACAATATAATATAGCTGCCATCATTTTTCTTTTTCAGATAAACACAATGATGAGAGTGACATCTAGTATAACCTTATTCAGACATAAACTTGTCAAATTTCAGATACCACTACCTTGGAGCCTGTTTTAAGCCATACAAGCTCTTCTTCAACCTTCACACTAGTTTCTCCTTCCCTTTCACCTCACATCCTTGTGGTTGTTGAATATATATATCTTCCTTCCAAATCCCCATGGAGAAAGGTTGTCTTTACATCTAACTCCTCAGGATGCAAATATTCAACTGCTACTAGACTTAAAATAGTTCTGATTGAAGTTATTTTAACAACACGAGAAAATATTTCATCAAAATCAATACCTTTCTTCTGTGCAAACCCCTTCACCACAAGTCTAGGTTTGTACCTTTGTTTTCCTATATTTTCTTCCTCCAGCTTGTAAACCCTTTTAATCTTCAATGTAGTTTTTCCTACAAGCAACCTAACTAAGTCCCAAGTCTGACTATGCATTAAGGAGTCCATCTCTTCTTCCATGGCTACCTCTCGCTTCTTCCTACTTTCAACCTGCATTGCTTCTTCATAACATTCGAGTTCACCAGAATTAGTCAACAATAAATAATATAATGAAGTAGAGCATCGTTCAGGGGGTCTACTTATCCTGGTAGATCTTCTAACACCAGTTTCAGGTGTTCGGGGTGCCTGTTGCTATTGTGGTGGTTGTTTTTCTTGTGGTTGTTGATTATTATTATTTTCAGGCACCTTTACTTTTTCAGTGATTTCATCACAGACTACGTATTCCTTGTTTTCTTTTTCCTGTTTCTTTTCCTGCAATTGATTCTTATACAAGGCCTTTTCATCGAATATTACATCTCTACTCCTAATGATTTTGTGATTTTCGTAATCATATAAGTGATAACCAAAACCATTAACACCATATCCAATAAAGTTACATTTCTTTGACTTTGCCTCAAGCTTTGTTCTATTTTCTTTATCAATATGGACAAAGGCCTCACAACCAAAAGGCTTTAAAAAGGAGTAATTTACCTTTTTACCTGCCCATGCTTCCTATGGAACACCACCATCCAAGGAACTTGAAGGTCCTTTGTTTATTAGATAAACAACAGTATCTACATCATCTGCCCAAAAATGTAAAGGCAATCCTGCATGCAATCTCATGCACCTTGCACGCTCCATGATTGTTCTATTCATCCTTTCTGACACAACATTCTCTTGTGGTGTTCTTGGAACTATCTTCTCTCTATGAATTCCATGCTCTGAACAATACTTATCAAACTCTTTGCTGCAATATTCACCTCCATTGTCTCATATAAGACACTTCAATTTCTTTCCTGTCTCAATCTCAACCAAAGTTTTCCATTTCTTGAAAATATAAAATACATTAGATTTATTCTTAATACAATAAATACAAGTTTTTCTAGTTGCATCATCAATAAAAGTAACATAATAATGAGAGCCACCAAGAGATGATACCTGAGAAGGTCCCCATGCATCTGTATGCACAAGCTCTAATTTTTCACTCTTATTTTCTTTCCTAACTCTAAGAAATATTACTCTCTTGTGTTTTCCATAAATGCAATTCTCACAGAAGTCCAAATCAACATTCTTCAAACCCGGCAACAAATTCCTTGAGTGGAGAATCGTCATCCCCTTTTCACTCATGTGTTCGAGCCTATGATGCCATAATGTTGCATCTTCTCCTTTGGAATTTAAAGCATTAACAAAGTTAGAAATACCATTGCATAAATACAATGTACTAACCTTTTTGCCTTTTGTTATTATTATGGCTCCTTTGATGACCTTCCAAGCTTTAATTGTGAAAGTTGTCACACAACCTTCACTACCTTACTGCCCTGTTGAAATCAAATTTTTCTTTCGATCTAGAACATGCCTTACCTCCTTTAGTAGCCATTGGTTTCCATTGTGTTGTTTTACAAGAATCTTACCCATTCCAACAATTTGATAGGGTTTATCATCACCCAAATGAACTTGTCCAAAATCTCCTTGAACATAGTCATGAAAGTATTTCTTATCAGGTGTGGCATGGAATGAGGCCCCTGAATCTACCACCCAGGAATCAGTAATATTTTCGAAAGAAAGAATCAAATCATCCTGTAACACCTCACCTGTCACATTTGCTTCATGATTGTTTTCTTGTTGTGCATCTCCTTCTTTCCCCTTCCGAGATCTACAGACTTTCTTTGCATGTCCTTTCTTTCCGCATTTCTAGCACACTATCCCCGATCTGGACTTGGATCTACCTTTCCTTGATTTACTACAATATGCTGAGCTCTTTCCTCTTTCCATTTTTCTTCCCCTAGACTCTACACTAAAAGCATTACCTGATGTCTAACCGAAGCTTTTCCATTGCATTTCCTCGCCAAGGATAGCACCGATGACATCACCAAACTTTAAAGTACTAGATCCAAAAATAGTGTTACTAATGGCCATTACTAAACCATTCCAACTTTCTGGTAATGAGCACAAGAATAACAGAGCTCTAACTTCATCATCAAAATTTACCCCTACAGAACATAATTGACTTGTCAAAGTATTAAAATAATTTAAATGGTCTGCAACAGATCCACCTTCCAACATCTTCATATTAAATAACCGTTTCATAAAAAATACCTTGTTTGAGGCTGAGGGTTTTTCATATACTTTCTCCAATGCCTTAATCAAACCCTCTATTGTTGTTTCCTTTGAAATGTTGAAGGCGACCGACACTGCAAGGCACAATTGTATTGTTTTGAGTGCCTTTTTATCGAGAACGTTCCATTCTTCATCTATCATAGTCGTTGACATCTTTGCTTTTCCGCCCAATGGTAGGTATATATCTTTCTGATACAGATAATCTTCCATCTGCATCTTCCACAGCGAGAAGTTTTAGCCATTAAATTTCTCTACCCTAAACTTACTATCTTCCACCGTTGCTCCCTCTTGAACGAGGAACACTTCTTTCCCACGAATTTATCAGCCAAATAGACCTTCGGCTCTAGTACCAGTTGTTATAAAATTATATATTATGGAGCAGTGGAACACATATCATATTGCAGAAATATAAACAAAGAAAATGCATAAAACAAGAGAGACACAGATATACGTGGTTCACCCAGTTTTGGCTACATCCACCCTGAATATCCAGTCCTTCCTTTCTATTATCTAGCAAAATGAAGAGACACAACCTATAGCAGATCCGTTGTAATATCCTCTATTTTCTCTCAGAGTCTCACCTCTCTGCTTCTCACTCAGAGAATACACATCTATTACACACACTCAATACAATGCCCTCATATGAAGAGAGGGTTTGGCTTCTAGGTAAAAACACCCTAAACTAAACATAAGTTCTACCATCAGATCATCTGCCTAATGAACGACCTAGATTGACTAGAAATTACTATACTTTTACAAGGCAATTTTACATTTGTTTTTAACTTCAGGGGCGCTAACCCTGAGCCTCCGCCAGGGGATCGCTGGCCCCCAGACCCTCCAGCTGTGGCGGATTAGCCCCCCCACCCCCCCTCGAACCCCCATGGGGGGGACGAGTCCCCCCCACACCCTCCCGCATGGAGGGGTGTACAAACTTCTTGTGGTATACATCCGGCTGAAAAAAAGACCTCTGAACAATCATGCTCCACACACAACAACATAAAGGCCTCAATGTGCAGCCTATGTAAAGAGGGCCTGAAGCACAATTATGGAGTGAGGACCCACTATTGAGAAAGAAGCATAAGTGCATGGTAGAATTCTTAGGGTTTTGAGAATTAGGAAGAGAAATGATGCAAAGGAGATAAAATGTAGAAGCTATTGTGGATACAGTGGAGATAAATGTAGTTCATGAGTGGTAAGAGGCTTTGAGGACTTAAATGGTTAGATAGAAAGGTATTGAAACATTATCTTTGAGAATCATGGGAGATAAAGGATATAAAATCATAAATGACAAAAATTTTTTATGCATAAGATGAAGTGAGGTTTCGAATAGTTAAATTGTAGTTGTGTGTATGAGTATGTTGTATTAGAAGCAATAGTCAAATTAGAGAAAAAAATAGGTTGATATAGAGTAAGGAGAAGAGACGTTGAGAAGATATGAGTGTTTTTTTTAGATCTCATCCTGAGGAGAAGAGGTCTTGAGAAGGTTGTTGTGTTGTGATTAAATATAAGCTTGAGGAGAAGAGATGTTGAAAATTATTGAGTGATGTGACTAGATCTGGGCCATAGGTGAAGTTCATATCTAAAGTTAATCAAAGATGATTAGTAGATATGAGATTTAATATTTGTGTCATTAATATTTTAGTTAAAGAGATTATGGTCCTAAGTATGAAAATGTACAAAATGATGAATATAATAGGTTGAGTAAGTAGGTGATTGTTACACCAAAAATTGTCACCTTGACTTTCTACAGTTTGTGTGAGTCCATCAACACTCATACATACCTCCTTTGCAAGTCTTGAGCCTCAGCTCTTCATGTCAAGCCTTGAAAATGCGAGAAAGACCTTAAAAATATCTCAAATCCTAGTTTCACACTTTCTCCTAGCATTGCCTGCGGTGCTGCACCCAATGGTCATGTTTCTTGCGAACCTGACTGCTCTGTCTATTTAGTAATGGGTGTGAACCCCTGTTAAAGTTAAAAAGGCGTGATTTCATTCTTAAAAACTCATCTTGGGTCACTTCTAGATACTTCTAGAAGGAATACTGCGCTGGCAAGTCCACTCCACCTTGGTTCATCCATTCCATAACTAAGGGAGCTAACTCCATGACATGAGGTGCTTATCACATTGAAGGAGGAACTTATCCCTTGATTGGTGGACCTGCAACTCCCTCCATTTGCACTATAAATTCATGTATTGGGCTGGTTGTAGGAGAGGTTGAAAGCTGAAGATTCTTGACGGTAAATGCTACTCGAAACTAGACTTCCTTTTTGAGCTTGTGAGAGGAGAGATCACATACCTTTCATGTCATTTGGGAAGTGAGTGAGGTTTGTCAAAGTAGAGGAGACTCCTGATGGACCCTAGAAAGAACTTGTGCAACATCAAGGCAAAGGTTGTAAGGTTCTTTTATTCATAAGGTTAATACAATCAAGTTTGTTTTTGTCAATGAACTATCTCTAATGGTTTATTTTATGAGCTCCTTGATCTTCATAATGAACATGTTTTACTATATGCATGTATGCTTTGATGTGTGTTTGTTTGTGTATGCAGGTTTTTAAAAAGGAACTGCTTGAAGATGTTGGGATAAAACTGCTACAAACAAGCGTTGGACTGAGGTAGGGTCTGTGACACCTCTTAGTGTTCATTTATGAATTGAAACATGTTTAGAGAAAAGTAGATTTTCTTGTGCTCTTTATTGCTAGATATCATTCGATACTAGGGAGATCGGTCTTGTCTACAAGAACGATTTATCCGACCAACAAATTGGCGACTCCACTGGGGACTGGTTTGGTTTGGTTTTTGATTTGTTTTTTCTTTGAATTGAGAAACTTAAGTTTTGGTTTCTGATTTTTCCTTGATGTGTGTGAGTTTGGGTACTAGCTAGATCCTGGTTGGATTTTTCTTTTTTTGAAATTTTGGAAGAGAACCGCATCCTCTGAGTTAGTTATAGTGCGGACCTCTTCGCACTGTTATAGTGTAACACAAAACGGCACTGCACCGCGTTCTACTGGGGGCCTATGGACCCTGTCAAAAGTTTGAAAAACCTAAGATCCCTCTACCCAGTTAGGTTTGGTTTTTGTCCATAGCTATTAGTATATGCCCAGACCTGCACTTGTCTTGAAAAAAGTTCCTTGTGGGTTAGTTTTCATTGCCATTCTCGTTTGAAGTGATTTTCTAAGAAGTTTTTCCTGTTGGATTGATTTTTTCTTGGTCTTCACAGTAGCTCAGAGATCCGAAGCCTTAGAGCCTTAGATCACCCTAGTCTCTCTCGTCTTCTTCCTGAGTTTGACTAGCTTATGAAATCTATCTGTGAAGAGATCTAGATTCCATTTGTCTCTTTTACAAAACTTTGATTAAATTTGATTAAAAGTTTCGAATTCCATTTTTTATTAAAACATAATTGGATTTTTTTAATTAGTTTGTTGAGTTGAACAAATTGATCCTTAGTTAGCTGAAAGACTAACTTGAGTATCCTCAAAAACATTTAAAGCTTCTTTTCAATCCATTTTTCGTTTAGATCTCAAGATTAGATCATAGTTTTGAGTTTTTCATAGAAATTATAGAAGCTTGTTGAAAATTTTGTTTTCAATAGTTTTTTAGAGTTTTTCTAGAAATCTTAAAAGCTCTTTTAAAAGAATTGCTTATTCTTGTAGTTGTTGATTGTTGAAAAGCAAAGGGATTTTCCGTGAGCGTGATTAGTAGTCTTGTTTTTAAAGTTCTTTGAAAAAGACAAAGAAGTTTCCTTTTAGTTGCATTTTAAGAGAAACATTTGAATTTCAAAGCATTGCATTTTTAACTCTTCCTTAGCTAGAAATTCATTGAAATGGAAAAGGAATTGTTATCATCTTAGGTGCATTTTTTAGCGTTTTGGAGTCGAGTCTTCATACCATAAAGTTTCATCTCCGCACCCATTGACTTAAGAAACAAACAATAAAATTAACACTTAATTAAAATCAATCTAGCAATCTTTTTATTTTCTAGGGCACTTTTCACCAACATAGCTTAGGCTAGTATCTTGGAGTAGGGAGTAATTAACTCTCCAAGATAGTTTAAACAAGCAAGTAGTCGATCTTTTGTAGGGAGAAATTCCAATTGTTACATCTATGCTCTGGGAAAGCTCCTCTTAAAGGAGAAGCATGAGATCATATCCGAACCAATGTGGGAATCAATCCTTCCTCATTGGGAACGATAGAAGATATTCACGTATTAAAAATGGTAAGCCTTGAATTGACCATTGTCGAGGAGCCTGGGGTCACTTGTTGGTAAACCTTGGATTATGTCAAGGAGCCTTCAAGGGGATTGAGCTTGTTACTCTGCCCTTGCACGCATATCAGATCGTAGACTGTTCCCCCAGGTATATTTGTTTCCGTTGGTGACCATAATCTTTAGGATTTTTTCCTAGGTGACGGTGGAGGGAAGATCCTACTTTACCTGGAACATAGGTCAACTAGACTCACTTGGACTCTCTGGGGGGTTATCTTCACTCAAGACGGTTATAGTGGAGAAACTTGTGCTAGTCCATTTCATTAAGCAGGTTTTCGGGGTAACTATTCCAACCGCCATTTCTGTATTGAATTATGCGACGTTGGATTTCACCACCAACTAGTGTTTTCAATCTGGAAACATACTGATTGTGTGTGGTTTGATCTCCTAGATTTATTAGGCATGCGCTTCAAATTGTTTGGTTCTTTAGAGACTTTAGGTGGTTTTCTTGAGATTTGCTTTGTTTTCATGTGAAGTAATTAAATAATTAATCGTGGCGGAATTACCAAGACAATCCCGTCGACTGTGGGGGTAGCCTCCCGAATTTACACCGAGTCAACTTGAAGGGCTGCGAGCCCTTGTCATACCTAGTGAAAGTAGGGTTGGGTCGCCGGAGGCTGGAGAGTCTTCGTTAATTATACATCATGATCATCTAGTGCAAGCAACAAAACATATTTATGAGCCGATTTCATTTTCCGAGGTTACTGGTAGCATCACTCCTACTAGCTCATTAGCCGAAGAACCTGAAATCTCTGAACCTAAGACTGAACCTGCTACTACTCCATCTTCAGGATTTTCTTCTCCTGTTTCTAGTGGTCCTAGTTCACCAAGAGTATAAAATATTATTACTGAGAATCTTCCTTCTGGACTCATTTCCATTGAATAAAGTGTAAGTTCGAGTCCGAACGAAGGTACAAGCATCCCTGAAAATCAACCAACTATCGAACTTAGGGAGAAAGAATCCATTTTCTACAGTCCCATTAGAGGTGACGCTTGGTATATTTTGTTGACCAATTTCTTAGAAAATGCAAGTCTCGTGTCTTCACCACCTCGATTTCCTTTCCATCCAACACCCAGAGGTTATTATCCTCCTTTGAATATGTCGAGACAGTCATCCTTATTTTCTCAAATGCCAGAAACTTTTTTACATGACAGTCCTTCTATTCCTCCTGGGTATGAGTCTTTATCTGGTACATTTTCAGGAGCATCTCCTCAACCCATCGAATATGCAGTATCTCCTAGTGATAACGGAACTAAACCATTAAGTGTCAAAGAGATCCTTATGATGTTTGGTACTACTCCTAATCCGCAACCTCATGGTAGTCCATTACTGCCTGGGGGGCAACCTCAAGGACGGTATGTCCCTACGGGACAATATTTTCCTCAAGGTCAACCCTAGTATCAATATGTACCTGAAGGTCAACCCCAGTATCAATATATGCCTCAAGGTCAACCTCAATATCAATATATTCCTCAAGGTCAATACTAGCCTCAAGGTCACTACCAACCCCAAGGTCAGTACCAACCGCAAGGTCAGGACCAACCTCAAGGTCAGTACCAACCTCAAGGTCGATATCAACCTCAAGTTTTTCAACCACCTTCAGGTCAATCATTTGTTCAAGGACCTGGAAATGTACCATATTATTATCAATCTTACACTCAACCTGGTTTTGGTCCTCAATATGCTCAACCTGTTATGGGTCTATACCCCGGAATGAATGTGGTGTGGGATCAACAGACTCTGCAACCCAGTGTGCAGTTGTCATCTCAATCTGGATAGTCTTTTGTTTCTGGTTCACCCCAGCAACCTGTCCAGCCTACTACTCAAACTGCTACACCTTGCGTAGCTCATCAGTCTGGGCCTAGTTCACCTCGAACTCCATCCCAAACGTCTGTTGCAACTGTTGCGGTCTCTATTCAATCCACTCCACCCATTTCTCAAGTATCAGTGGCTCTAGTTTCTACTGCTCCTGTATCAACTCCTCAGGCCTCTTTACCCCAGTCTGGACCTACAATCGAGACTCTGGTTCCCATGCCTGTAGGACAACCTGGGCCTAGTACGGTTGTCACAAGTCAACGCCAATTTACTTATCAACTGTACCAGGGGCCGTACCAATTCGTCCCTTTTGTGCAGAACCTGGCTTATCAGTATCAACCATACCCTGGGTATACGTATCAACAACCTCAACAACCCCAATATGGTCTAGTTAATCTTGGTTTTCCAGGAGGATATAATATCCCAAATGCAAATCTGATACCCAGTTATCCTGGATCCGAACCGTCAATTACTATTTATAGAAAATTTGGATTTGCCTGATTTGTCGTGCCTTAAGAATGATCCTATTAATTATCCTCCGTTTTGGCTGCTAATGCCGAATAAGTTGCCCAGTGATATACCAAATTTTGAGGGGAAGTCAGGAGAAGATTCGTCTAATCATGTGATGACTTACCATTTCTTGTGTACATCGAATTCCATTATAGATGATTCAATTCATCTTCATCTTTTTCAACGCACTTTGATTGGCCTTGCAGCCAAGTGGTACATTAAGTTGCCACGAGGCTCTTTTACAATTTTAGTCAGTTAGCCACTTCCTTCCTTACTCATTTTCAGCTGCCAGTCCGATATGACAATGGCACAAAATTATTAACTTCATTAAAATAGTCGACATCCACATATATTTCAGACCATATTCATGAATGGCGGCGTCGATGTCGTTTAGTGAAAGTTTTTATCCCGTACCAAATTTTGGCAGAATGGTTTGTAAAATCGTTATTACCCAAAATAACTGAAGATGTATCCAAGGCAGGGTTGGTTACTGAAGAGCAAGTAATTGCTCAAGCTCAGAATCTTGACTTAGTTTATACGCAGTCAGGTACATTACACGAGAAAATCCCTGACCTTCCGAAACAAAATCAAATAGTTGCACCTCCCTCAAGGTCTCATGCCGCTGATGGTATGGTTGGTATTGTTAATACCAAGAGTAAGAAGAAATCCCCCAAGAATTCTTATCCTATTATAAATTTACCAAATTCCTCGAAGGGAGAGTCTTCACCTGAACTTTTTGCCGATGTTCATGTCGTAGAATCATCTATGACCAAAAAAAAATCTAATGGTAAGAAGAAAGGCAAGAAGAAGAAAAAGCAAAACTCGAAGGAGAAATCTGATAAACCTGAATCTATTGACGAGAAACGTAAACCTCGCTATCGTTGTCTCAGTTGCGATGAGGAGCATTTTACAAGAGATTGTCCACATCGTGCCGAGGTTGCGAAAATCGTCAAAGGTTCGCAAACACCTGCTGTTTTGAAGGATCCTTTTCCAAGTCAAGACAGTAAGATGATAGGTTCTTCCTCTAGTGCCTCGGAAGAGCCCATAATGATGATGTCACATGTAAGAATTGCGACACGATCGCAAGATTATGGAAGTAAGAGTCGTCTTAGTGGTAAGGAAGTAGAATCTTATAATTCCAATCCATCAACCTCAGCTTCGTCTCGTTCCGATCAGCTACAGATCGAGAAACTAAATCCTGACTTAGTAATCAAACCGCCCTCTAAGGGTATACTTTTTAAGTCAACTTTCAAACCACATGCGAGAGCTGCTCAGAACTATAACATTGTTGAAGATTTAGCTGTTTCACCTTCAGCAATGTCGGCTTTGGAAGTGCTACAATCTTGTCCAGCACAGCGTAAAATGCTATTGTCAGCTATAGGAGCTATTGATCTTCAGGACTCAAACCTCATAGTCTTCAATTTAGAAAATAGTACACCTTGTTTACCTCATCAAATGGCTTTCCAGATTCCAGTGTTAGTCAAAAACAGACATTGTTTTACGACTGTGATTGATGAGGGAGCTTCCACGTGTATTATATCGATATAGTGTTGGAAAACGCTTGGTTTTCCTACACTTAATCAATCCCCGATGATTATGAAGGCCTTTGATGGCCGAGGGTTTCATCCTTATGGAATTTTGCAGGACTTAACTATAGGCGTTGAAGGAAAAACTATTAATCTAGATGTGGAGGTGGTTGATGCCCCTCTAGATTAAAAACTTCTTTTGGGTCGTAGCTAGTCTTATGCCATGACTGTTGTTGTTTCATCGGTCTTTCGTCTTATTAAGTTCCCACACAATGGAAAGATAATTACAATAGATCAGTTAGCTTACTTTTCATCCGACCCATCCTCTGCTGAGAGTATTCAACATGTTGGTAAAACCGCTATCCCTTATAAGGATATTGGAGTAGGATTAGTTAAAGATTCGGGTTTACTCGGAACTTTTTCATTTCCTCCTCCCAACGTACCATCTCCTTTCGCAACCATTCATATGATTTCATCAGAATCCATAATTCTTGATGATCCTTGGATCGTTCCATTCGATTTCTAGGTGGACTCTCTGGGCGATGCCATGCCTTTAAGTCCCTTTGAAGTTGCTTATCAGGAAGTACAGTGGTTTTTCGACTCAAGTTCAACCAGCCTTGATCTAGTGAATGAGATCCATATAAAATCCATTTTTACTGTTGAATATGTCAAAGAACTATAGAATCCATTGAAACATCCTGATTTTGAACAAAATTTAGCCAATATTTCTCGAATGGTTCCTATCGACATTTAATTCAAACCTGGGATTGTTGGAAACATTCATATAGGTGCTTCTTGTACGGACACTGAAGTCATCACATATAAATCCCTATTTCAAGAATTCCATGACGTGTTTGCTTGGTCCTATGAAGAAATGCCAGGAATTGATCCTTCAATCATTATTCATGAGATCAAAACCTACCTAGATGATAAACCCATCCGGCAACGGTTGCGTCAGATACACCACGAAAAGTTGTTGCCATCAAAACAGAAGTTGAGAAATTACTTAAAGCAAGTTTCATTTATCCAATTCCTTTGACGGATTGGGTATCAAATATTGTTCCAGTTACTAAAAAACAATGGACGATAAGAATATGTATCGACTATAGGGATATTAATCATGCTTGTCCCAAGGACAATTATCACACACCCTATATCAATCAAATTATCGATGATTGTGCCAGCAATGAAATTTTCTCCTTTATTGACGGCTTTTCCGGTTACAATAAAATTAACATTCTACCTGCCGATCAACCAAAAATGGCATTCATCTGTGCATGGGGTATTGCAAGTTACCTTTTGGATTGAAGAACACCAGAGCAATTTTTCAAAGGGAAATGTCTTATGCGTTTCATAACATCAAGCACATTGTGCAGCCTTATCTCGATGATTTACTAGCTCATTCATTATGCAGAGCCGACCATCTCACTCACTTACGAGCAATTTTCATGAGATGTAGGCATTATCGGATTAGGCTGAATCCGCACAAGTGCGTTTTCTATATAGAAACGGGTCGGTTACTGGGATTTTTTGTATCTAAAGCCGGCATTTGTGTCGATCCTTCGAAGGTCGAAGCCATCATCATGTTACCACCTCCTTCGACACTTCGCCTACTCCAGAGTTTGCAAGGGAAAGAAAACTTTTTACGTCGTTTCATTCCTAACTACGCCGAGATTACAGGTTTCACCCGGTTGTTGAAACATAACACTCCATTCTTTTGGGACGAGATAGCTGACAAATGTTTTGATGCACTTAAACACGCGTTGACCCATGCACCATTATTGCATCCTCCCAACTACAACCAGGATTACTTCTTGTACCTCACTGCTTCCCATTCCACCATTGGGATGGTTTTAGTTCAACAGGATGAATTTGAAAGTTAACATGTGATCTATTATCTTGGTCGGACTCTAACTCCAACTGAGTTAAAATATTCACATGTGGAGAAACTGACCTTAGCTGTAGTCCAAGATGTTCAGCAATTTTGTCATTACATCTTGTTACGTGAAACCGTGGTCATTTCTAACTGTAACCCTATGCAATACATTTTGACTAAACAATTGCTAGCGGGCAAGTATTCCAAATGGATTGTCATCCTACAACAATTTTGGAATTTGAGAAGACCAAGTCAAAGAAGTCTTTGGTTTTTGTGGAATTAATGTGTGACTTCCCTCGTGCTGATACCGAACATTCGGTGGAAGAACACATTGCGGATGAATCCTTGTTCCTTATCAGTACTGTTGATCCATGATATGGAGATATCATTGTCTATCTCCAGACCCAATCTTTTTGGCCAGACATTTCACAATCTCAGCGCCGGACAATACGATTCCAATCCCAACCTTACACTATTATTGGAGATACTATTTATCGTTGTGGGGTGGATTTTTTTTTGTGTCGTTGTCTTACTCATGACGAGGTTGAGAAAAGTTCTTAATGACTACCACTCTGGAGCATGTGGTGGTCAGATGTCTGGGTATGCCACAACCCAAAATATTTTACGCACTGGATGTTTCTAGCCGTCCTTATTCAAAGATTCTATTACTCTAGTCCAGAAATGCCACAATTGCCAAATATTTGATCGTAAGATGCGCACTCTTCTTGCTCCTCTCCACCCTATCATTTTCGTTGGTCCATTCGCAAAATGGGGTATCAATTTTATTACATGTAACCCTCACTCGGTCGGGGGGCATGCGTATATCATCCTTGCGGTAGATTATTTTAACAAGTGGACTGAGGCAATGCCTACATTTTCGGCAGATGGAAAAACTGTTGCGATTTTCATTTTCAACCATATAATTTCTAGGTTTGGTGTTCCCATGGGAGTCATTTTTGAAAAATCATGATGAATGAACTTACAGATCATCTTGGCCTGCATCATGATAGTTCCAATCCATATTACCCATAGGCAAATGGTCTGGTTGAAGCAGTCAACATAGTTCTAGTCACCATGATTCGGCAGATCATTGGGATTCATCAGTCGAATTGGCATAACATGTTTTTTTTAGCACGTTGGGCGTACCACACCTTAGTAAAAACATCAACAGGTTTTACTCCCTTTCAACTGGTTTACGATTTAGAGGCAGTATTGCCCATTGAATGCGAAATCCCGTCATTACAAATTTATGCGCAATTACTACCAGCAACTTTTGAAGAGGAAAAATGTTTATTATACTTAGCTCCATTAGATGAGAATTGACGTAATGCTACATTAGCTGTCGAAACTCATGCCAAAAGGATTAAAGCTCAGTATGATCGAAATGTTACACCCCACAATTTTTCAGAAGGAGACCTAGTCTTACTTTACAATCAAGCAAACGATAAGCTAGGGGCTGGCAAATTTCTACCCATGTGGCATGGTCCGTATATTGTCAAGCAAAAGCTGGCAAAAGGGGCTTATGAGCTAGAAGATTTTGACGGTGTCTCTTTAGGTAAACCTAGGAATGGGCTTTATCTAAAGCGATATTATGCTTAAAATATTAGTGTGGAGATTTCTTAGAATAGTTTCTTTCTAAATTTGGTGTGTTCTTTGATTAAAGATGTGTGCTTTACTTTAGAGAGTGTTTTTCATTATTAGTCCTGCTTATCTTGATTTTACTCTTGATATTGCAGATGTCGACGCCTCTCCAAACATACATCGGTTTCACTGATGGCACTTGTTGTAGTACACGAAACATCTCTTCTACAGCTTGGGTTATCTATTCACCCTTTGACAAGTTAGTATCTATGCATGGGGTAAGCCTCAGTCAAACAACGAACAACATTGCATAATATAGTTCAGTGATTGAATTATTATCTGAATCCATTTCATTTGGAATTCAAATTTTGATTGTTAATTTAGATTCGGAACTCGTTGTATTACAACTTAATCGAGTTTATGCCATTAGAAATCTAGTATTATTACGATTATTTTTGAGAGTCCGTCTTTTGGAACGAGAATTTGATTACATAGGATATCAGCACATTCCAAGATATTTAAATACATTAGCAGATGGAGTTGCTTCTCGAATTTTAAATAGACATTTGCTTTAAATCAAACACTAAATTTAAAAACATCTCATAACATGTTTTGCAAGATAACCATAATAATAATATAGCATAGCATAAGATTTTGTCAAAATATACATCGTCCTCGATCATAGGTTGAAAAACACCTTATGATCGGCAAAAATGATAGTATCAAAAGTCCAAAAATCAGTCTACAAGGCAATCATCCTATCACTGGTGATGATCCCAATAAGACACCACTGCTCGGGCCAACCTACAAAGGAAACTCCTAAAAGGTCCTGGGACCCCAATCAAAAAGCGCTAAAGCCTAAGAGGAATGTCATATATGTTGGTCTCTGGAATATCTATGGTCAAGCACTCTAGATGGCTCTCCAACCTGGCCAAGGTCTCTGCTGATTGATCCTATGGGGCCGGTTCTGCGGCAGCTGCTTGTCTTCAATCATAGGGCTGGAGAGTGGCTGGTCGTCGTGGACCCACATCTGCATTTAAAACGTTTTACTATTAGTTTTGGGACGATTTAAAAAAAAATACATATATAATTAAAATGTTGAAAACAATTTTACCTCTATCATCCCATTGCTCTCTTGGTGGAAGAGCCATGTCAGGATCACCACGATAATCCATCCCAGTGTATGAAAAATCTTGAATAATAAAGAGTTGGTTCTCTAACTAACAGAAATACTCTGGTTTGAATCGAAGAACCTCGGTACCCTCCTCAGGATGGCGGGCCATGACTGCAACCCATTGCATAACCCGAGGATCTCAGGGAAGTCTAGCCTCAACAATGAGTTACTATGGAACCAACATAGGTACCGTGTCTAGGGCAAAGCTGAAAACTAAATAACCATATCCAAATTTCTTTAGTTGCCCATTCTTCGCCCTAGTCAATTGGCCCTTCACATTGGCCAATATAGCATCGCACCAGTTGAAGATGGTGCCTCGGAAGTAGTCTACTACCATGCGCATCTGGGAGCCTCTAGCTAGATGCTATGCTACACTCTTGCAGAATCTGGTAACAGTAAAAGAAATCACCTTTAGTTCAGGGCGGGAGATGGTTTTAACATCTATCCGTTTGTCCAGATTCTAGTTATTACAAAACTCTAGTCGAAGACTAGCGACAGATTGGCCACCTGGCCTAGATCCGAACATAGATAACTCCGTGCCTCTCTTGGGCAAGCCAGTCAAAATGTATATGTCATCTGGCTCGATTTCGAGCCAGTTGCCACCAATAATGAAGCATTAGTCCTGTATGCTCCACATGTTCACCAGCCATTGTAGAAAGTCTACCTATGCCCTTATGCCAGGTATGGTCCAAAACTTGAATAGCCCACATGCTCTCAATGCCTGTAATGGAGGTGGATGGAGTAATGCAGCTTGATCCACGTCCTCGTGCTCTCTTTCCTGCCAAACAAGCATCTTGTGTACCTACATTGCAAAATAGGTGGATTAGAATTTTCATTTCAAAATTCTATGGGGAAAAAATGAAGAAACTAGTGTTCAAAATCCGCATTCTGTGGGGTTCGCACCCATCCCTTTCGAGACAGTGTGTAGGTGTGCACTTCTCCTTAAGGATAGGTGCAGAACCCAACTTTTCTATGTGCACAGAAAAATCGGGGTGCGTAGGGGCCACATGGTGCCCCTGCACAACTGCCGTAGGCGATTTTGTGCCCTAATTTTCCTCTAAAAATCAATTTCTAAACCCTAAAACAAAATTTTAAACGGATGAAATGCAAGTCAGGGACAATGTGGATTACCTGGAGAAGATGGTTCTCGATTCCAACAGTCGGATTTTTCGCAATCTCCACAGGACGTTTTCTACGAAAAGCTCTTACTTTTTACTCCAAAGGCAAATGGTAAAAGCCCTTTTTATAATATTTTTTGAATAAATAAATTACATTTATTTATTTTTTACTTTGAAAAGGTCATTTTTGGTGCATTTTTATTATTTTTAAACAGATATGAGTAATGTTTACAGTTTTTGTGCAAAATTGGGTATTCAGGTGAAATTGGTCATTTTCGACAAAAAACACATAGGAGTCCCCTTTAAGCTTTTTTCTGACTCGTAAAATATGAAAAGATTGCCGAGTTTTTCTTTTTAGACTCTTTAAAACATAATTAAAGAGACGGTCCTTTTATAGCTCTTTTCCCACTGTATAAACATGAAAAGATTGTTGGATTTTCGTCGTTTCAAGTTCAATATTGGTAATAAAATGATGTGTTTTCAATCACTTTTTTACTTTTTCAGATTGAAGGAACTAATTACTCCTTGATCGTAATGATCAAGCGGTTCTCTCAAGTATTATTTTATACTTTTTCGGGCTTGGGAGACACAAATTTATGAAAAAATACAACCACGGGAGTATTTCTGAGTTTTTCTCTGACTCCCTAAAATTGAAAAACGTCGAGTTTCTCTTATACTGGACTCGTTAAAATTTCACAGTAAAGGACCTGTTCAATTACAAACAGGAATGGACCACTCCTTCTTAGTGTTCGAATCAAAACTAAGTTGGACTCATCCGAAGGATGAGCTTATAATCAAGCATATGTTATCCTCCTCAAGCTTGTAAAAAATAAAGAGGTATTTGCCAGAAATGGTGGGGGAAAAAGAGAGAAGAATGAGCCTATTTGATATCCTTTTGTCTCAGAAAAACCTTACTACCACTCTTGAACACGACACTTTTTATTCACCTGGGATGGGAAATTCTTTACCTCACAGTCGATCAAACCACATTGAAATTCTTCAGCCGGGTTCCGGGGATTAACTTTGAGTCATTCGTCACCAAGCCATCTGTTGTGTCGTTATGTGTTC
>APFE030351890.1:103314-134815 GCA_000404065.3 Pinus taeda
TATAGGCATTGGGCCAGAGGAGGGGAGGTTGAAAGCTGAACATTCCTAAGGGTAGATGTTGTTGAAATTAGGACTTCCTTGTTGAAGCTTGTGAGGAGAGATTCCCATCCTTTCTTGTTTCATTTGGAAGTGGGTGAGCTTATCAAAGTAAAGGAAAACTCTTGCTGGACCCTGGGAGGAACTTGCACAACACCAAGGCTCAGGTTGTAATGGTTTCTTTGTTTCCTATTAATACAAATAAGTCCATTCTTCTCAACAATTTGTTATTAATGAGTTGTTTCATATACTCCTTGGTCTGTATGTTGAATATGTTTTATTTTATGAGATATTCAGGTGCTATTTAATCGTTTGATTGTTAGTGAATGCAGGTTCCGAAGTGAAGGAGGAGCTCATCTGGATCGACGAGGCTAGACTACTACAACAACGTTGGACTACAGGTAGGATCTAAAAACACTTGATTTCTTGTATGGTAAATGCATGTTTAGAGAAGGATTGCTCTTAATTGTCTTGTTTGTCACTAGAAAGTCTTAGGCTTCTAGGGAGGTTGGTTTTGTCCACAAGATTAACTCTTTCTGCATGACAGGGAGATTGTTGGAATTATGGCTAATGTTTTGTCTTTAATGGAAACCTACATGTCAACTATGATACAGATGTCAAATGTGTTATCCTTGATGTCAAATTGTCATATGATGTCACACTCATTTTATGCCTAGCTAGTCTATGGATGGATGGTGAATAAAATTGTTGAACCATTACAAATGATATGAATTCTTGTACAACTATTATAGACGATGAGTCAGAGCTTTGGAATCTTGGTCACATGTTGGATTTGCAATAGATTGAAGAATTTGAAGGTTTAAACATATATGCCACTTTCCTTTGACAAAGTCAAGTACATACACTACTTTCCTTTATAAAAGTCATGTATCCATCTTGAAAGTTGTTATTTTGGCATATTACTGACAAATTCCAAACATGGGACTAGATTCCTCTTTTTGAGAGGACCAATTTTGACTAATGAAGCACTCAATTTGGACAAGGGAAAGCATAGTTTTGAAGAAAAGGCCACATATGACAATTTGATCACGTTAAACCTAAAGCAAATTGAACACCCTTGGAAGCCTATAAATACATATGAACTCAAGCTCATTTGGATATCACCAAGCATTTTACTCTTCTATTCTTCATTGATTAGTTCGTACAGGTCTAAAGCTGGGTCAAGGAAATTGGTTCATATAGGTCTGAGGTTACAACATCCAAAGCTCACACATGTGTTAGGGTTTTGGTTTTCGATCATAGGAATTTTTTTACTATAACCATAGGTAGGTAGGCTCAACAGTGCGTTTGGAAGCTCTCAACTTCATGCATACCTCGTCCACCATACAGTTGGGCTCTAGGGTTACAAATTGACAATTTTACTGCAATTGAATGTAGACAAGAAACGTTGCCTTTGATCTGGATTGATGTTGGGAACATATTTCTAAACGTTATTGGGTTAATTTTGCTGGCTAATTTTGTATTGGATAATTGTACTCTCTAATGAACATTTTATGACAATCTAATAGAATAATACTCTCAAAAGGTTTTTCCTGTAGTGGGATTTTTCCTGATCGTTGACCAAATCGGGTGTCTCTTGTTGATGTGTTGATTGTCATCTATTTTCATTTATATTTACTATTATATCTTCAATTACTGTTGATGATTGGAAATATTAATTGTTATTGAAAGATTGCTAGCTGAAGAATTGGATTGGGTTAAAGTAATTGAAACAACATAGAGCAATCTTAAAATTAACATGGAATCGGATCTAAGGTGAAGGACAAGCCCAAAAGGAGACAAGAATTGAAGAAATAATCTTTGGAAAGTTGAAGGAGCCTATATAATCAAGTCAATATGTCTTCCTCTTTCTTCGAGGAACATGAGAAGTTGAGTGACTCATATAACTTTACCACTTGGAAGACAAAGTTGGAGATCGTAGCTAATAAAAATGATGTTTTGGAATTAATTTAAAGAAAAGTACATGAGCCTCTAGAGAATGCTTCCACTGCTACCAAGAACAAGCACAAGAAAGTTGATTTAAAAGCAAAGAAAATTATAGCTAATGGTTTAGAAGATAATTGACTTGCATATGTTGGAAATTTGGGAAAGTATAAGGACATGTATGATAAGATATTTAGCATGTATGAAGTCAACAATTTGAATGGAATCATCTCAAAGATCAATTGTAGAGAGTTGGGGAGATTGTTTCTGATATGGAAATGGTGATTGTAACCCTTATAGGTCTCCCTGCTATTTGGGAAACCTTTATTACTACTATAAGAAATAACAAACAAAAATTGTCATTTGATGAGATTGTTCAAATGCTCACTCAAGAATAATTGAGGATGATTTAAAGTGGCAATATTAAAGATCATGAAGAAAGAGAGTCTGCTACATTTGTCACTCAAAACAAGAAGAAGAAAAGAAAAGGAGGTCCATCAAATTGAAGAAATCCTCATCCCCAATGTTCATCTAGAAGAAATGAAAAAATGAAGGATTCATCACACATTGAATGTTATAGTTGTCACAAGAAAGGTCATTATGCTCGAGATTACCATGAGAAGAAAAATGGTCCATGTTACAACATGAGAAGAAACAATAACAGGTTTAATAATCAATGAAGAAGAGATGATAAAAGGAATGGTCCTAATGGAAGAGATGAAAGAAGAAGAAAAGATGCACCAAGTGATCATCAAGGAGAAAATCATCTTCAAAAGAAGTTAAGATATTTCAGATATGAAAGTAATGTTTCCAATCAATCTGGATATATTCTTATTTCTGCACTCACTAGTTCCTCTCCTATGGATTCATGGGATAGTTGGTTGGTTGATAGTGGGGCCACTCATCATTTTTCTGGGTATTAGGAAGTTATCTCTAATTTGGTAGAGAGGGAGTTAATTTTGAAAATTATTCTTGGAGGCAAATCCACTCATGCCATTAAAGACTTTGGTTTCATCAAATTTAATTTGAATTATGGGGAATCTGTTTTTCTCCACGATGTGATGTGCGTGCCAGGATTGAAGAATAATTTGGTATCAATATATTCTTTGGAAGACAAAGGGATGAGGTATCAAGGGGAAGGTTCTTTCTTGGCCTATTGGAACTTCTCTGAGAGATGCATTCACATTGGGATGAATATTTCAAGGACTCTATAGAGTCATTGGTAGACCACTTCTAGAATTGTTCCATGATACTAATCATCGAAGTGAACTATGGAGCCAAATATTGGCCCATATAAATTATGATGCTCTTAAAAAATTAAATAAATTGGTCTATCGTATTCTCAATGTTCAAGCCTAACATTATGGAGCATGTCTAGGTTGTGAAAGTGGAAAGAAGACAAGGGAACCATTCCCATCTAGTGAGAATAAGGCAAAATACATCCTCCAACTCATTCACTCTAACATATGTGGTGTCATGCTTGTATATTCTATTGGTGGACATCTCTACTACATCATCTTTATTGCTTACTTCTCAAGAAAGACGTGGATATATTATTTGAAGCATAAGGATGACTCCTTTGAAATGCTCAAGCAATTAAAATATTTGGTCGAAAATCAAATAGGGAAGAAAATTAATATCTTTAGGTCTAACAATGGTGGAGAGTATGTTTCAAATGAGTTCATTTAGTTTTACAAGAAGGGAGGTATCAAGAAAGAAATGATTGTGCCCTAAATCCCAAAAAAAATGGTGTGGTTGAAAGGAATAATAGGTATATTGTAGAAGTTTCTTATGTCATGCTCCATGATCAAAAGTTGTCAAATTTCCTTTAGGAAGAAGAAACAAATTTTTACGTATATGTTCAAAATAGGGTACCTCATAAACCATTGAAAAATAAGACCCCTGAATAAGTATTCATTGGTGTCAAGCCTAATGTTGGTCATCTCTGTATCTTTTTCTTCCTTGTATTAAGGACAAAACAAATAAGCTAAAATCCACAAGAAGAAAAGGTATGCCCGTTGGATATTTTGGAAATTATAAAGCATTTAGAATATATATTATTGGTCAAAGGAAGGTTGAAATTAGAATGGATGTAATTTTTGAGGAATATGTTTCCACTGGGAAAGTAAGGGATCTTCCTTTGCCTCCTCCTCATGAGAAGAATAATGATGATATGGATATTTTAGATGGGCCCTCCTTGCCTGAATTTGAGGGAGATATTGTTGATGATCCCATGGAGACCATGGGCCCCTTAGATCCTCATACTAGGAAGATGACACTTTGGCTTCATGACTCATTATAGGACAATGAGAGATGCATTTCCATTTGAAGATCATTCATATAAAGCAAGAATCCATGTCGGTACAAGAGATATGTTGCAACTATGAGTATTGTTATTCAATCCAAACCCCTCACCTTTGAAGAAGCAATGAAAGAACAAATTTGGAAAGATGTTATGGTTGAAGAATATGAGTCAATTATGAAAAATGGTGTATGGGATGTTATATCGAGACTGAAGCATAAATTTTTGGTGACTTCAAAATGGCTATTCAACATCAAACATGGATTTGATTGAAGCATTGAGAAATATAAAGCAAGGTTCATGGCCCAAGGATTCTCCCAAAATTATGGAGAATATTATGACAATATAGTTTCACCTATGGATTAATATATAATCATTCGTTTGATAGTTTCTCTTGAAACAATTCAAGGATGGACCCTTCGTCAGATGGACATGAAGACAATATTCCTTCGAGGCATGCTACAAGAAGAAGTGTACGTTGAGTAGCCACAGGGATTTTAAAGAGGATTGAAGGACACATGTTTGTAGGGTGAATAATGCATTGTATGGTTTGAACCAAGCCCCTAGAGCATGGCATGCTTGCATAGACAGTTATTTGGTGAATCTAGGATTCACAAGAAGCAGTGTCGGTACCAAACTCTACTTCAAGGTAGTCCAATATATGTTGTTGATTTTGGTTTTATATGTTGATGATCTATTCTTGATAGGTAGTGGGCCCCTAGTGATCGAGTTTAAGAGGGAATTAGATTTTGAATTCAAGATGAAGGACCTTAGACTCATGTAATAATTTCTAGTCCTTAAGGTGTGGGAAAGGCTCAGTGAGATTTTAATTTCACAAGGAAAACATGCCATGAAGATGTTAGAGAAATTTGAAATGACAAAATGAAAGTCCCTACCCACTCCGATGGAAATTAATTTCAAGAAGCTATGTGGAGAAGTTGCAGGACCTGATTTGGAAAATCTATTCAAGTATAGATGGTTGATTGGGGCTATGATGATCTTAGTAAACACCCATCCAAACGTAACCTATGTAGTGAAAACAATGATTCATTTCATGACCAAGCCTCTCCATGCACATTGGATTGCTTCCAAACACATTTTGAGATATTTGCATGGGACAATCACTGTTAGTTTGAGATATTCTCCCACAGATGTTTGACTTCATGGTTATACCAATGCTGAATGGGAAGAAAATGTATTCAACAAAAAGAGTATCCTTAGATGTTGTTTTAGTCTTGTATCTACCATGATATCTTGGATGAGGAGGAAGAAAATGTCAATAACACTAAGTACCACCGAGGCAGAGTACATTATCGCTAATCATGGCTAGTTGCGAAGTAGTTTGGTTGAGGAAGCTCTTTGGTGATCTATTTGAGAAGGTCCTAGACACTATAGTGATATATTGTGATAACAAGAGTGGGATCCATTTAGAAGAGAATCTAATATTTCATGACAATTTCAAGATCATAGAGATTCAATATCATTAAATTCGAGACATGGTGTAGAGAGCAGCCATTAGACTCCATCACATATCAACAGATGATAAGATTGTAGATATTATCACCAAGGCTTTGTTGAAAGGGAAGTTCTTGACCTTTAGAGAGAATCTTGGAGTGATGGATGTGACCCCTCCTAATAAGGGGCATCACCGATCGAGGACAATGAATCGAATCTTCCCCCCTGTCTGAGTTTGTAGGGTGAGGAATTGATATGGAGGGCTCCTGGGGTTGAGGGATATCTAGATAATAGGGTAGCACCCCTATTTGTTACCCATAGGGTTGGAAATGTTTCTCCCTTATCTTTGTCTATGCACAGTATACCCCAATTGGCATCATACCCGCAAGTTGTGCTTGTTGGGATTCACTCAACGTCTAGCCAATGGGTTGAGAGAGTGATTAGAGGTGTGTTACCTGTTAACACCCAGGTTGTTCTCTTTGACTCCCAAGGGAATACAGCTGGGGTAACCACTAACCAAGCTTTGGATTATAGGTCCTAGCCTACCAATAATTAGAGAGGGCTCTCTCTTTGAATTTTGGCTCTGTTTTGTGAATGATTTTAGGCTAGTTATAATTTTAGTTTTAGTTTGAGATTTTGGTGATGAACTGCTGCTGTGAGAAGGGCATGAAATGTGTGAAAAATGTTAATCCATTGGGTGTATGGAGTCAGAAATTTGAGACGATCCTGGTGCCTATGAAGGAGAATGTTTTACTGCAAGGCTAGATGGCTATTCTTAATATAATTTTCTGATTAGTGAGTGAAACAATGAAAAATGGAACTACAGACGGTGTGATAACAATTTAAATAGCAAATTCTACTTAGCAGCATACATGCATTACTAAGTATTAACTATGTAGTATTCAGGGCTTATTGGAGCAGTTAAGAATTCCAATTTAAACAACTGAATTCATAGAAAAACATTTATAGTCAAGATAGATTGAGATCAGGGTGTCTCCATGGACAAATCCTGAGCTATTCTTTTTCTTTCTTCCTAGTATTTAGAATAACATGTGGGAAATGTGAGCTTAAACAAATAACAAAATATCAACAGAGATAGAGAACACTTATTATATTAAGCCATAGCACTAGAATCCTGTAGCATTCAATGGTTCCAACACAGTATGCATCAGTAAGACTCAATTCCTGTAAACTCCAAGCTTTATTTATATCATCCTTTCAGAAGTTACAGCCGAGTTCTCCTTTCTTCATAAGAAAAACAACAAAACACCAACCCATTTAAAGTGTCTGCGAGGGGGAATATATACAATTTGTTTTACAAAATATCTGAATGCTGAGTCACTTGATAGATTAACTACGCTCACCAACTTCACAGAATAGCAGATAAGGAAGTTATTGCTACCCTAAATGTAAGATAAATGGTCTTTAATGCTGTCAGGACTCTTCTTGACCTTTGGAGGAGACTGAGTCGGTTGAGCGTTCTGCTTTAATGCTGAACGATGTGTATTTATACTCTGTCATGCTGTAGCTTTCTCGGCCTTGTTACCTGTAGCTGTCATTGTCGCTTTTGGTGGCCGAATCTTCCTGCTGAGTTGGCTCATTCCACCTTTTCCAGTCATAGTATATGCATCATAATTTCTGAATATGATGACTTATATATTTTGATGACAAGACGTTGATGAAAACCCCCTACTTATAATAATAACTGTATCATTTAGGTCCACCATTCCTGTGTAGGCAATTGATGCCTCAAAATTGCATCTAAAGTCTCATCTGCCTCTGTGTATTTGTAGAAGTTAGGAGGCACTTCAAACAAATGGCTGATCTCATTCATAATAAAAAACAAGTTCTCTATTCTCACATAGAGACTTTTCCCAGATGCTGGCCCTGTTACCTGTGAGCTGCTTGATCCTTGACTGATCTGATTGGTGGCAAATGTGTTCACCCTTTTTGCATAAACCTCATGCGATAGAAGTCTCCCTAAACTGTTGAGCAAGCTAGGAAGACCTCTACCCTGTAATGCTGCAAACTTGTCCATGAATTTGTTGACCTCTATTTGCATGTCCTGGCTTCTTCTATCTAATGTCTGCACTAGGCTTTTCAATGTAAGGACCCTCTTTATTAGCTGGATGGTTTCTGTTCTGTTGGAGATTCAATTGCTGCCAGCTGAGGACCTGTCCGGTTATTAAGCACATTAATCATTCTGCTGGCTATCTCAGGCATACTACCTAGAGATACCCTTGCTCTATGGACTTCCTTTTGTGCTTTGCCTATGAGCTCAATTTACTCATGGATGGTCTCAATATATTGCCACTGATCAGTTATTGATTGGCCAATTTGAGTCCGCAAAACTGTCCTGATCTCAGCCACCACTTTGTCAAGGGTGAGCTCTTTCTCCATCTCCTTTATCTTCTCTTTGAGAGATTTTATTTCTCTCCCTTTCTCAGCCACATTCTGCTTGGATTTGTCAAATTTTTCATTCAGCTTGGCCAAATTCTCCTTTGCTCCATTCAGCTCTGTCATCTGGGCTTCGAGGACCTTGATCTCACTCATCAATTTCTGCATATCGAGGCTCTGAGGCTGCTCTAAAGTTGGTGCTGGTGCTGATGTTGATGTTGATGGCGCTGCTTGCTCTGTCATAGGAGTAGTAATCTTTGGGGGCTCCTTAAGGTTTATAACCTCTAGAGGGGGCTGAGAAGTCTGGCCTCCCTGTTTCTGCTGTAGGGCTGCCTGTAGTGCAGCCTCTGTGTCCTCCAGCTTCCCTTCTTTCTGCATTAGCTGTTTGTGTAGTGCTACCAGCAATGTAGCTACCTCTTGGTCTTGTCTTTGCTGAGCAACCTCCTCTGTTTGGGGGTGAATGGTTGTTGGGAGCTTCACCTTCTTTCTTAGGGTTGCAAGGTTTGCATCTCTTATCTTCAGCAGTGATTGTATGGCCTTTGGATCCTTGGGGTCATGCCCAAGCTCTATAATTATATCCTCCAAAGACTTGATCCTGTTGTCTTTGGAATGAGAGGATGCTTTCTCCAACTCAAGTTGGGCAGCTGTATTGTTTAGGCTGTTCTCCAACCTATTTGCCAACATTGTTTTGTCAGCCAATGTTGCATAGACCATCTCAGCCGTTTGCTTGTGAAGTTCTATTTGGTCCATAGGGTGGATGTATTTTGCGCGAACCTCAAGGTTGGTTCTTATATAGTCTGCAGCTAACTATGGCTGCAGCATAGTGGGCATGAAATGACTCATGGTCATTTTTCCTTCTGAGATGTCATAGGCTGACATAAACCTCTGTTGATTGGTAGGGGCCATCTTCAGCAACTGGTTGTAGATTTGGAGCCTGAGTGGCTCATTTCTCCTCTTGATATCAATAAATTGTTGCTTGATACCTGCCTTTGCTCTCCTTTGATGACTTGAGGAGCTGACCTCTCCTCCAAGCGTTCTCTCTTGTTCCTGCTGAAAGGAACTAGCAGATGCCTCCATACTTGGTGGGCCCATTCCCAACGATTGCCCCATAGGCATTTCTTCCTCAGAGAGGGGATTTAATCTCTTCCTTTTCTCCCCTTGATTTGTGGACGTGGTGAGGGGAGTCTCCTGTTCTCTGTCCCTCTTCTTTCCCTTTTCCTCCTTTTGTGGAGTTTGAAGCACTGAGGCTTCCACTATCTTTTCTTGCCCAGAAGGCAGTTTCTCTTGACCCTGTTGCTCAGTAGGTGTTGGGGCTTCAGCCATTTGTTCTTGCTGCATAGGCTTCCCCTCTTCTTGATGTTTTTCTTGTTGTTCTACCTCCTTTTCTGCTTGTTGTTCTGTTTGCTGCTCTGTCCTGGGAGGTGACTGTTCCTGCTCTATCTGCTTGCCTTTTTCTTTGTTTGATTCCTGTTGGGAAAATTCGGCTGTTTGCTGCTGGGCTATGGAGGATGAGGTAGCTGCTCCAATTTGCCTTTGACAGGAGGAAGAAACCTGTCCACAAGTTTCCAACTTAGCCTCTTTTTCAAGATTCCTCGCCTCTCTTTGTAGCATTTGCTCTCTACCAATGGGCTCTTCTAGGGTGCCCTCTTTCTAGCTTAGAGCATTGGCATACTGCTCAATGTGAGGTATTTTCACGTGGGCGTAGCCACCCAATTTGTATTTTATCCTCCTGAGGGAAATTTAGTGATTAGGGTCATAAGGCACCCATTTGAAGCTGGTCTGTAGTCTAAGGGTCTCTAAGATTATATCAGCTTCCTTCCATCCTTCCTCCCTTTTATTGTACAGAAAAGGGCCCAGCTGATTTCTCACCTTTAGTTGCACCTTCTTGTTTTTACTTTGGAAATGGACAAAGTCTGCATTTCCAAACTCCCTAAAGTACTCTAGGGCAAAGAGTCTCATAGGGACATATCTTGGCAGCCTATAAGGACTCAACTCACAGCCATATATTCTGATTACTGTGTGGTGTTGGTAAAAGTACCAATCACCAATGTTGTAGGCCTTTGAGAGGTGGAGAATTCTTTGCATTTCCTCTGTCAATCTGGGAAGAGTGACACCTAATAACAAGTTCATAGCTGGATGGATGAACAGGTCTATGAATTCACAGTAGGTGTAAGGTGAATGAGATAGGAGATGAAAGACTGAAGACCAAAATACTACAGACCTTGGGCTTCCCTGGGCATCTAGCTTCTTGAGGGGGACAGGGAAGGCATCAAGCTGGTAAAACAAGAATAAATGATATATGTACCTGGTGTATTTAAACACCTTTTCCCTTTCTAGATTCATCAATTGCTCATGAATCTTATTGGCAATGAATGTGGCAAAATCATAATGCACGGCAGGAGGCATTCCAGGGGAGAAAATGGACAGCATGGCCATAATGGTTTCATCTACATCCTCATATGTCCCATAACCCAGGTTGTAACTAATCAAATCTACCAGCATTTTGCCTAGTTCATTAAGATACTGATAGGCTATGGGAAGGGTGGTGCTCATGGCTTCAAATTGTGGCTGGATAAACAACTGACTAATCTTAGCAATCTGAGCACTGGACAACTTGCCCCCTTTCGTTATCAAGTCATGGATGGAGAGAGGAGTTAGGGGCTTTGTAGTGTGAAAGTGCACCATTTCATTGATGGCCTCATGGGTGATATGGAATAATATTGAGCTTGAGGGGCTGAGAACGGCTCTTTGACAGGGGTCATAGCTAGAACGTCATTGATTTATCAAGTCTGGGAGGACATTGACTTGAGGAAGGTTGTAAATGGGTATGTTCGAGTCCCAAATTCCTAAGGTATGAGACCCACTGAGATATTGGGCCTTTAGCTCATTCAACAGGTGAATATTGAATTTGGCAGTCATGGAAGTGCAGTCTAGCATATGGTAATCTCTATCACCCAGGGCCTTCCACTCTAGCTCTCTGTGTGGGGCATTCAGAGGCTGAACATTCAGGGCTACTGGTGTTTCCATGGCTGGGTATTATTTGTGACTTTGTACTGAAACTGGTTTTAGTGGGCAGGAGAACACAGAGGGCTAATTTTGTAGAAGTAAAGCCAATGGTAAGGGTAAATGAGGCAACTGTGGTGACAATGGTGTAGAATGCTTAAAGAGAGTTAATTGAGGGACTGCAGGGACTGGCAACTTTGTTTTCCCAGTGAATTATGCCTTTCAGGTTTTCAGTCCACGAATGCACGGACAGAGTGGGGATTTAGGGAAAGGTGACTGTATATGGGTTCAATAAGCGAATTTCGACCCTGCAACTATAAAGGAGTGCTGGCTTACCGGGAATTTGATGGTAAATGCAGGTTGCCTTACTCTTGTTCATTCAATTCTGGAGAATTATGGACAAAACTAAGCTCTGAGGGGATTCTTTGGGTAAATACCTGGTGAATTGTCGGCAATGGTTGCAAATGCAGGTAGGTGGGAGGCGACAACGTCCTTCAGGTTGATTTTTTGTAGGTTAGCGACAGGTGGTTGTAAATTACATGCATAGGTGAGCAATAGTTCAATTTGCAAAAGTGAGAAAAAACACGAAAAATCGCTAAAATATGGACTTTTTGGGTATTGCCGCGTTTTTTGGATGACGTCAGCATGACGTCATCAGGTGGGTCAGGGTCGAGTGACGCCAGCATGACGTCATATAGTGACGTGGCAGTCTGTGAGTGGTCCACGGGGCTTGCACAGGTGGCGGACACATTGGAGTACTGGCGAGTGAGGGTGCCGACAAGGCACTGAGTGGAGGTGACGTGGGCGGGTGGAGCACTGGCGTGGGCAGGCAGTATAGTAAAGCGGTAAGTGGGTTTTCTCGGACCGCCCTCTATACGGTCACAGTATTGTCAGAGGGCGACCCAAGAAAATCTGGGCGTGACGCGTGGCAAAGGCCAGACGTCACCCTCTGACAGTTTCTCAGGTGGTATCTTTCGGTAATGAAGGCTCGTCCGATATGCATGTGGGCTGTCGGATGGGAAAGCCTAGATCCAACGGTCGACGGGTTGATAAGTTGCAAGTACGATAAGGGAGGCGGGGTAGCATAAAATATTATTATTTTGGAAATGCAATCCCGACGGAAACATTAGAAAAAGTGGGTTTTCGGGTTTTTTGCAGAGTTACGGGTTAAAAATGGGTTTTTACAAAGGTTTACTTTTAAAGCGGGTTTTGGCTAATTAATCTGACCAAATCATGGATTAATCCCAGGATTAATTTTTCTGGCACTCTTTGGGTCGCGCTCAATGTTTTTAGCACTTGAAGACATTGAAAATAATACATAGAGCTATAATGCTCGGGGAAGGGGATACTTAGATTTTTTGGGTTTTTCGCCAAGTTTTACATAGTAATAAGGGGAATAGGGGGTATAGGGAGTTAAATAGTGATAACTTAGTGGTTAATATGAGTGAAAGAGGTGGATGAGGGGGGGGGGGGGGGGGGGAAGAATACTAAGTTTTGTTTATATGAAATCAACTTAGTTTTTAGGAAGTAGATCAAAATGAAAAGAATTTTTGCACAAGAAATGTGGCTTTTAAAGAATCTAGAACCAACAAAAGACTTTGACTTGCTTTATGAACATGGGTGGCATAGGGATGTTAGTCATGAATGTGAGAGGGGGTGATCTGGGAGTTAGACATGCTTCATTAAGTTCTGTAAGACTGCTGCAAATAGGCAATTTGTACTGGCAGCATGTTTTTACCTTTGCTTTAGGCCAGTGCAATGGCATGAACCAAACTTTCTGCAACCCCCTCTGCCTACCCACTCTATTGCCTAGCATTTTTTGTTACTCCAAGCAGGGTGCACTTAGATTTGCAAACCCTTTTGTGCCTTTTCTTTTCCTTTGGCTTCTTCATTTGACTCTCTATCTAAAGCTACCCTTATTGCTTCCAAGGCCCTAGATTAAGCCGTTGGGAACCTTCTTTCTCTACCTATCTACTTTACCTGCCAAGATTGAGCTGTTTGGACATGTTTCTTTCTCTAATCTACAACAACAATTGAAACATGGCATGACCCAGCTTAGGCTGTTGGATCACCCATCCCGAAGTAGGGCAGCATTAACCAAATGTAGGTATAATTTTTCCACAAAAATATGAGATCTTTGTATCACCAAAGTAGATCACATTGGCACTTCCCCTGCCAATCATGAAAAATGAAACCTATTGGTATAGGTGTCTAACATTACCCAAGATAAATGTTGGGGGTCATTTCTGGGAAGATCCGTGGGGAATAGGATGGATGAAAGAATGTATCTCACCTATTTCTCGATGAGATGACTTGGGGTCTGAGTGTCTAATAGAAAATTTCCCATTTTCATTGGCTTGGGGTGAGAGTGTTCAATAATACCTTCCCCAAGTCATATACATGAGGTGAGATTGTCCAATAGGACCTTCCTCATTGTCCAAGATGACTCTTCTTATTTATATTCGATAATGTTTCAATAGATAGAGTTGAGCAGAGATGGGACATGATATGACGACAAGAAAAATATCATTATTACATGATGTAGTTGGAATTTATCCCTAGATGAGAGGGAGTTTTAATCTAGTAGATCAGTAACAAATTCCAACCATGGGAGTATATTCCTATTTTTTAGAGGATGTATTTTAACTATTTAAGCACTCAATTAGGACAAGGGAAATTGTATTTTTGAAGAAAATCCCACATATGCACATTTGATCAGGTGGACCCTAAAGCAAATTGGACACCCTTGGAAGCCTATAAATACAAGTGACCTCAAACTCATTTGGATATCACGAAGTATATTCTTCTTCTTTTCCTCATTTATTGGTTTGCATGGGTTTGAGGTTGGGTCGAGGAAATTGGTTTGTATGTGTTCGAGATTATAGGGTCCAAAGATTGCACGCATGTTATGGTTTTGGTTTTCAACCATAGGTTTGACACGTGAAATTTTTGGCTATAACCATAGGAATACAGGCTCAACAATTTAGTTGGAATCTCTCAACCACACATATTCCTCCTCCATGCAGTTGGGATTTAGGGTTACAAATTGACATTTGACTGTAGATGACCACAAGTAGGAAAAGGTGTCTCTGATATGGATCGATGTTAGGAACATATTTTTGAATTTTTTTGGGCTACTTTTGCTGTATATTTTGTATTGGCTCATTGTACTCCTTATTGAACATTTTATGAAAAATCTAATAGAAGAAAATTTTCAAAGGGTTTTCCCTGGTCATTGACCAAATCTAGTGTCTCTTGTTGATGTGTTGATTGTCTCCTATTGTCATTTATATTTAATGTTCTATCTCAAAATTATGTTGTTGATTGGAAATATTAATTGTTATTAAAAAATTGCTAATTGAAGAATTAAATTGGGGTAATGTAATTGAAATAACATAGAGCAGTCTGAAATATAACAAAAGTGAAATTCCTTATTTCTGCGAACACATAAAATACCATGAAAATTTTCTACGGTAATCACCCATAGTATTATGCTGACAACATCTATTTCATCCTGTCAAATGAATACCAACAACATTACCAAGAGATTTATGTGTGGTGTTGGAAAAGGAAAAATCTATATAAGGGGATGGAGATTGAGGAGATGTGTGTGCAATGGAATGGATTATTCATGTGTGATTTGATCTGGAATAGGTGTGCAGTAGGGAGAAAGGGTAAGGTTCACATTTGAAAGACAAGAAAGCGTATTGATAAATGATGGATATGCTTGTTTGAATTTCTTGTGTTTAAGTAGATAACAATACAAGATCTGTGGTTATAGTGATTTGAATATGTTTTCAGAGATTTCATATGAAGTATGAAAAAAGTGTGTTGTGTTTGCAACAATTAATTGGTCTAGTAATTTAAGATCTGTACATAGGTTTTCTTTTGGATTGTCACAAATGTGAAAATGCCTCATATTAGTTTCATATAGAATTTGAGATAATATTTTTTTTATTGTTTCTTGATCTTGGGTTGTAGACTTTTTTTTTTGTGTTGATTGATGAAAATTATGATTATAGATGTGATTGAATTTAAGAAAAATATCTTGGCTAAGAATTTATAGTGATTTGAAAACTATACAGAGATCCTATTCATTAGAAGTGCATATATATGCGAGTTTACTTGATGATAGTCACATATATATTCTAAGTTGAATTTGATTAGGATTTGTAATGTTTTTTGGTCATGGAAGTGGATTCGTCATGTATTGTTTACCACTGATTGATTGATTGATCAGAGTTTTCTTATTTTTTTGGTTAGTCAGTGATTAGTTGATGACTAATATATTGGTTTGAGCACATTGGTTTTATCTGTGATTGGTAACAAAGAGGCATTGGCTATGCATTGTTGTGATCTAGTTATAATGATTCAATATTAATATTCAATGATTTATTTTTGGTATTCAGTGATATGTATGCTGGTTTTATGCACATGAAGTGTGTATATACAAAGATATATTTAACGACATTCACGTATATATTCATAATTGATTAGAGTTTGCAATGATGCTTTGACCATGATAGTGACTGGATATATTGTTGCTTGTTGTTATTTGTCAAATACGTATTAATTATTGCTATGTTGATGGTAAAATTTTGGTTCTTCTATGATTGATGGATGACGGACATGCTAACATGATATATTGAATAGGTGTAATTTGTATTCGGTGATTCAGCTATCAATGTTCTTAGTTTATTCAATATGATTGACTGGTTATTGACCTTGATTGATATTGGATTGGTATTCAATATTGATTTAGTATTCACATATTGAGATTCAATGGTTGAGTATTCAATGATTGGTATTGGCATCATTGGTTAGCACATTGATAATGGTTTTTTCATATTTGATTTGATATTGATAGTGGTACCTTTGCTTGTTTGAAAAGGTCTACTTTAGTAATTCAATATTAGTATTCTATCAGTGATATATTGGCATCAAATGTATAATTAGTTGGCACATTGAATTGATCATATTGGTTTGATATTTAGTAATTGGCACACTGAAATTGGCTTGATTATTCTAGTAATTTAGTTATTTAATGGTTGGCACATCAGTATTCTATATTGGTGTTGGTATTCAATGTTGCAATGATTTAGTATATTTGTTGGTTTTAGAATGGTTATTGGTATTGAGCATATTGTTGGGTGTGGGTCTAATTTGGAAATATGATGAAAGGTGGTCTACATGTTTTGATGTGTATTTGAGACAAGTGGATCTAGTATGAAAGATCATGAAACATGGTCCATGAAGGGTGTCGAGGGTTGGATCCTTTAGTGAGGGAGTCATAGATTTCTTCTAGTGGTAGCTGGTAAAACTTGTTGAGGGAGCAGGATATTCCTTCCAGTAGGAGCCAATAAACTTGATCAAGGTGTTGTAGCTTCCTTCCAGTGGGTTCTAGAGAATGAGTGGAGGTTGGAGCCTCCTTTAGGTAGGAGCCCGCATACTAGCAAGGGTCTACACCTGTACATGACCAAGATGTAAATTTTCTTTATCATAAAAGAATAAGACATAATGAAGATAACAATGGTGGTTTTCTCCCACATTGGGTTTCTAGATAAAATATAAGTGTCCTTATGTGTTGTTGTGTTTCTTATGGGTTATGATTTATCTACTCTTTACTTCATACTAAATGGTTAATAAATTAGTGATGCAATGACTAAGTTAAACATCTGATGGAAATTAGGAAAAAATAATGACCTGGTTATACATAGTTTTAACTCACTTAAATCATGTACACAAGCGAGTTGTTTGAATGAGAGTAGTGTACAAATTTAGAATTTGAAGGGCCCCACAAGAACCACCCTCGACTGTAGAACCAATGGAAGAAGAACTAGAATGAGAAGGGCCCAAAGCGAAAAGAACTGTGGGGCCAACAGAAGAAGAGGATAGGGGTTTAATGGATGGAATTGATGTGATTATGCAAGAATCCATCTGGATCAATGTCGTGCTAGAAGAAATAGTGCCAACATCATCTATTCAAGAAATGTTGGACATGGAAGGTGGTGTCCCACAAGAACCATCATCAACCTATTCGACTTTTGAGACCACAGAGGAAATAAATGTTGGGATTGACATTGTTCCACAGGAACCATTGTTAACCAAAAAACAAGGGATAATATAGGTAGGGTTTTTAACCCGTAATGGGGACACTACAGATAGAGGGAAAGAGCGTGAGACCACCACTGGGGACGAGATAGATCAGGTAGGAGAATTCCTTCAATTTTTCTCTTACTTCTCCATTTCGAAAAGGGCGAGGGTGTCCTGCGCTACCTGACATATAGAAGAGGAGGTGGTCGTTCTACTGATTTTGAAATATGATGGCTCAAATAAGGGGCCAGATGCCATAGGCTTATTGGCCATAGATCCCCACAGAGACCTCTCTCAAGGACCCAGAACAGAGGAAGAGGTAGATGTTTTTGAAACAAGGGAACTTGGAAGGGAAAATTTGGCTGAACCACTAATGGACGTTCACCGAGTGAGCCCACCACCTGTCGAGATAGCTTCACAACAGGGAAAGGTAGGAGATAGTAAGGAAATGGTTGCTCCCCAAGAAGACATAACAACCAAATAAGCCCCATCGAGTAACCCTGTGGATACTCCCTCGGGTAAATCACCACCTGTCGAACCAGTCGTAGTACCAAATGAGGTGGTGGTTAAACAAGAATGGGTGGAGTTGTGTGAACAACGAAGGCTGCCTATGAAGAAGAAATATTAGCTTTAGTTTAAAGAAATGATGTGACTCAAAACAAATGTTAAGAGGCTAAGGAAATAGATGCAATGCATGAAGAACCAAATGAAGAAATATAAGCGTTGGGCTAAGAAGCCCAAAACCATGACTACCGAAGTAGGGATGCAGGTGGATGAAGTGGCAATGACTTTTGTTGCCACTCAGGCAAACCAGATAGAATATTTGTTTGAGGGCTATGAATTTTCCTTGTCGGCTGAGGTATGGACATGGAAATCCACTGCGGCGTGATATCAGAATGAAGCTAAGAAATCCCAAGAGTGAACATCCACGACTATCTTTGAATATGTAGAATGCATTGATATAATGCAACTAAGACATGCAAAGAAGCAATTCAAGGTGGAGTAGCTAGAAAGGCAAGTAACATAATTAAAATCCGATAAAGAGAAGATGCTCCATTTAGCACAGGAAGCAATGACATGTTTCCCTCCTACTCCCTGTTACTCTTTATTTTTGCATGAGCAATTTCTTTTCTTTTGTTTGGAAAGAATCTAGAAAGAAATTAGTCACGAGATTGAGGATAGTGTACAGTTCCTCCAGATATTGAGAGCCCATGATGTGCTAACTTAGCACTTGATGTGCAAGCTTTATATGCGTGTATCTCTTGCATGTTGAGAGAAAATTTTATCTGGTTCCATATGTGGGGGACATTGATTTAGGGGCCCTTGCCTCTTACACCTTTAATCAAATAAGTTGGCAGAAGGCTTCTGACTCATTTGAGTGAAATCAAGCCACGAAGCCTTTTATGGTAAGAGGAGAACCTAAGAAATCAGTGACTATGTATAATAAGCACACTACATTTTTGGAAATTATGGGAAACAAGGAACTGATGCTGAGGACAGAAAAGTGGTGCATCGATCTCTGCATCAAACGATTAGTCACATTTTAGGCTAATGACCTAGATAGTTGTCATAAGAGGTGGATGATGTCACCCACATCTGTTCGGAACTAGAAAACCATTTGGAGCACCAAATTTTGCATGGGCACTCAGTAGGGTGCCAAGATATGTGGTGTGCATCCCAACATGTGGGGTCTGAAGGATGGGAATTCGATTCCATTACCCTGTTCTATGGTTACCAGCAGAACGCTACACCGTAGCCTATAATGTACCAAATGAGTGGTGGAAGGAAGTTCTCCTCTCAGGAGGGTTCAAGGTTCCAAGAACAGAAATGACCAAGGAATATGATCTCACCTGGCTTTAAGAAGCACACAGCCTATCCAACCCAAAGCTGTGAAGATGAAGCTACACGAGGGCATGCAAAAGGCTACTTGGGGGGACATGTTGGGCACCAAATTGGCCTATCTTTTCCTTGCATTTACACTCCTCTTTTCACCCCTTTTTGCGTTCATTCACAGATATTTACTATGTAATATTATGAGGTAATTCCCCCTTATCATCTCTTGGGATATTTAATTAATGAAGTAGAGTCATGAAGGTTTCTACCTACACAAACCACTAAAACTTGTGATGACTTCATATTATGGAGCATAGTTGTTGATTGCATAGCATATCACAGTAGTTCCACGATTCACAGCAGCTGATTGACCATGACAAAGCAACATAATTGATTATAGCTACTCTCCACCCATTTTTGACCATTCCTATTCTTGGTTCTCTCAGCTCTAGTGCTGCGATACAACTGATGTATATCTTTGGGCATATAGTTGCTAGGTTTCAGGGGGGATTATTCTCCTTTGTATTGTATAAAATATGGGGCATTCCTGTATCAAGGGGACCCTGGTATGATATTGTAATAGCATTATTAATATTAATAAGATATAAACCTTTTGATGATCTATCGTTCGCTGTGAGTAACGCGGCCCTAATCAGAGAGCTGGGCTCACTCTACTGATCAGGTGTTGCGTGTTTCCTTATGTTGTGTGTATTTTCTATTTGTTATGTTTATTTCCTATTTGTTGTTACAGATCTCTTAGATTACTGTGAATACCTTTTTACGTTCTGAAGTTGAGTTTTACTTCTATCTCAACAATGTTTTGATTACCAATCATGAACCCTTGGTTGAGGGTAGATCATAACTTTGTCCCTGCATATACCTTGTGTTTTTTCTTGAAAATAATACACACCCAGATTGATACATTAATGTAGGAAAATGAGTGGATAATCTATTCATACCTTGACACCAACAGGTATATTCTCAAAATTTGATGCTTAATGCTTCCATTTTTATTTTCCATTGTTAGGGATATGTTGGATAGGAAAATTTATGGAGGGAAGTAGGATCAAGGCCAAATTCTCAACCTTCAATGAAAATGGCTTCGAGTTGTGAAGGTACCTCTTCAATTCCCCCCCTTTCTATATCAAATACATTTTTAAATGATGATGTCTATTTTTTCCTTCTAATAATTAAACATTAGTCCATGGCACTTGAGGGATTATATGTAGTCTCATCTTGTATCGCTTTTCCTATTTTCTCATCCTTACCTATTACAATTATCTATCCTTTCCCAGAAACTTGTGGTAACTTGTCCACTCCATCATACTCTTATACCTTTTCTCTATCTAATATCTACGAGTGTGGAGCTATCATATGTAATATTTTTTCTCGGTTAGTGGTTCATTGAAAGGGATTAATTCTCTGGGTCTTGGGTTTTCTTTCCCTATCCCTTATGGAAGGTTGAAGCCAGGGAAGAAAAAAATTCCTTTCCAAATTTAAGGAGAAAGCCCATGTAGGTCTTCTTTTTAGTAAACAATTGCTAAGAATAGGGCCCCTTAGATCTATCCCAGCTTCTATGGGGTCTCCAAAATGAAAATCATATCCTTCAATTACTAGGGTAATTTCTTGTCCCTCTAAAAAATAAGCTCCAAGAAGACTCGTTGAAGTAAATGACCCTAATATAATATTTTTATAGGATATCCATGGTAGCAACATTCAAATAACATTGTGCATTGAAATTGTCCCTCTAAAAAATAAGTTCCAAGAAGACTCATTGAAGTAAATGACCCTGATATAATATTTTTATAGGATATCCATGGTAGCAACATTCAAATAACATTGTGCATTGAAATCCTTCTTAAGGGAGGGAATTTTTCGGCCATGGTTGCTTTTAGTTGATCTAAGGGTGATAGTTGTTGATTGGAGACCCCGTCAAATTATGGTTTCAAATATCTATTGTATGGAGTCATTCATGGGGGTTGAGGTATCCTCCTAGGTTTTAGGTCAAGATCTCATGTTGATTAACATTTATGGTCCATCCCAAAATTACAAATACTTTTGGGACCATATTCTTGTTAGATCTCTCCTTAGATAAAATAATGTTATCATTGGTGGTGACTTGAATTTATCTTTCGGTCCATTAGAATCATGGGGTCCTCAAGATAGGCTATATGCCTTAGTGGATTTCTTCATGAGTAGGCTAACTTGTAGAATGTTGGTGGATGTGGAGAAACTTAAATTATCTCCTACTTAGAGAAATCACTAGATAGGTGAATACTATGTTGCAAAGAGAATTGATAGAGTCCTCCTTGTCCAAAGTGTTTTGGACTCTCTTTCCATGATCAAAAAATGGACTAGAGAGGGAGTAATTTTAGATAACTCCCTCGTATTCTTGGATATAAAATGGGTTCCTAAGAAACTGAACAACACCTTTAAGATGAATTTAACATGGATAAAGGATGAGGACTTCTTAACATTGGTTGAGTCTCATTAGATTACTTATTCCTCCCTTTTGAATGCTTTAACAAGTTCTCAATTTGAACCAAATCTAAAATTAATAAAACAAAATGCTAGGGAATGGTAAAAAAGAAGAAGGTGTTGGAGGTCCAGGAGTTGGAGGAGATATAAAGGAAGCTCCCAATTGTTTCAAACTCCAAGGGGGAAGGATTCTCCACCCAATAATCTAGTGATATTTGTAAAAACATTGAAAAAAGGAAAATTGACCTTATTATAGCAAGGGAGGAGGAATGACGCATAAAAAGAAAAACCATTTGGTTAAAAAGTAGAGATAAAAATACAATGTTTTTCCAAGCCTTTGCTAAAGGCTGGAAAATGGTAAACACCATCTAGATTTTGTAGGATGAAAATGGAATTGAGATCTCATTCTTTGATCTATTGGAAAATATGGCTAAGCAACACTTTGAAGATATTTTTATAGATTCTCCAGAAACATAAACTTCTAAAGTTATATAATTTTCCCAATACATCCCTTAAATGGTGGATGAATGGGAAAGTAAGGAAATAATGGAGGAGGTTTCTATGGAAGAGCTCCAAGAAATATTGATAGTTTCCAAAGACATAAAACTCTTAAGTCAGAAAATTTGGGCGTTGATTTTTTTTGTTTGAGCTTTTTGATCCTTCGAGCCTTGTTCTATTAGGGGTGGTTGAAGAATCTAGGAAGGAAGGTAAAATCCACCTAGATTTCAGCTAAATATTTATTTGCCTTGTTCTTAAAGCAAGCCACCCACTCCCCTTTTAGGAATTTTGACCCATTTCCCTCTATAATGCTAATACAAGATCATTTCCAAGATAATTGCATCCAGGTTGAAATCCATTCTATCTAGATTCATCTCCCTAGAATAATTCAATTTTTTTGAGGGGAGGAAAATTCATGAAGCTATTAGTGAGGCCCAAGAAGGTTAACCCAATATAAAACCCGAAATATGAAAAGGGCTATTATAAAAAATGATTTATATAAAGCCTATGAAAGATTAAATTGTGCATTTATCATCTTATTTTTACTCATTTGGGTTTCAACCTATATATCATTAATTGGGTTATGAGCTATATTTAGTCGGTCTCTTTTGCAATTCTAAAAAATGGCTTAGTTTCTCCTTTCTTCCATGCTAAAAAATGGTTGCGCTAGGGCTGCCCTCTATATTCTCTTATTTTTTACTAGTGGCTGAAATCTTAAGATTCCTAACGTTCAAAGCTAAGAGGCATAGACATTTTCATGGTTTAATCATTGTGAAAACTCTAGTTATACCCATATCCTATTCGTTGATGATATTCTTATTTTTTGGAAGGGAGAATATTTGGGGATAATTTCCCTTGTGGATATTCTTTCCCTCTTTGGGTGGGTAACTGAGATCTTAATAAACACTCATAACTGTACTATATCTCACCAAAATCTATCAGACATGGATATTCATGATGTCTCTAAACTTCTTCCTTATGATGCTAATTCATTGGATTAGGGATTGAAATATTTGGGTTTTCAGCTAAAACCAAAGAACTATATTAAAGAGGAGTAGACTTGGCTCATTGGGAAGGTGGATGAAAAATGAATAGTTGGTACCCCGAATGGCCTTCTAGGGTAGTGTTGATAGTGTTGGATTTCACCAAATTTTCAAAAAGATCTCCCGTGAGTGAAGTACCAAATAGACCTCACACCGTTTGGTGTAGGGGTCCCATCCAGTCATACAGTTTGACCACTGTTAGAATGCCTTCATCAGAATCAGATATTAGAGAATGCAATGCTTATTTGGGTCAACAATGATGTAAGCTTTATCAAACACCCAATATAAGGTATACTAGGAAGACTTACGTGACTGGTGAGAGAAACAAGCCACCAGTTGGTGTTGGCTTAGGGGGTCCTGACCCAGGTTCAGAGTTAAGTTTAGCCAAACAAATCCCTGCACTACTGGCCCTTTTAGTATCAATCCGCAAAGCGCGGATTGAAGTCTCAACCGAAGCAATATGGGGGGATGTTAGAACCAAGTTTCTACACTAAGAAATGGTAGTGATTTCATTTTATGCCCTAACTCTGCCTTCGTGCAGATCGACAAGCCCTTTAGGTCTTATCGATATACTCTCATGATCGGCCTCTAGACCTTTGCGAAGGTCTACGACTATCTTTCGTCGACCATAAATAGGTGAATTATATACGTACGCACCTCTGTGATAGCTTCTACTTCTGTATTTACCTAGATCGGCTCAAGTGTATGATAAACTCAACATGCATTAAGGTATTATTCACGAAAATAGATATTATTACTTGTGTTCATATAACAATTTAAACTATGTAGGTTCGTGAATCAATATATTATTAAATCACAAGCCCATTATTCATCATAACATAATCATGTTCACACATACTAGAAGTAAATGGAAAAAACATAGATATTATTGTTCTGAGGCTTCTATGATTACTTTCTTATGTAGTGTTTTCTTCTTCCAGGATTATTGCATCCATGATTGTTTAAATCAACATTTCAATCCATCCATTGTGGCTCATCATCGGGACAGATTGAAAACATGTGTAAGCTAGATCTAAATAGGATGTATAAGTAGAGAATGGGAATATCTACAATGTTTAAGAAAAGTGAGATCTACTTTGTTATTGGTAATTCGAGATCTTAATTATTTGAATAATCGAACTTTTTGTAATTTTTCCCTTCCATGTAGGGATAAAATTATTGTTCTGAGGCTCCTATAATTAGTTTCTTGCGTAGTGTTTTCTTCTTCTGGGATTATCGCATCCATGATTGTTTAAATCAACGTTTTGAGCCATCCATTGTGGCTCATCATCAAGATAGATAAAAAAGAATCACATCCACGATTGTTTAAATCAACGTTTCGAGCCATCCAATGTGGCTCACCATCAAGATAGATAAAAAAGAATCATATCCATGATTGTTTAAATCAACATTTCGAACCATCCATTGTGGCTCATCATCATGAGAGATAAAAAGGAATCGCATTGATGATTGTTTAAATCAACATTTCGAGCTATCCATTGTGGCTAATCATCAGGATAGATAAAAAAGAATCACATCCATGATTGTTTAAATCAACGTTTCAAGCCATCCATTGTGGCTCATCATCAGGATAGATAAAAAAGAATCGCATCCATGATTGTTTAAATCAATGTTTCGAGCCATCCATTATGGCTCATCATTAGGATATATAAAAAAGAATCGCATCCATGATTGTTTAAATCAAGGTTTTGAGCCATCCATTGTGGCTCATCATCAAGATAGATAAAAAAGAATCGCATCCATGATTGTTTAAATCAACATTTCGAGCCATCCATTGTGGCTCGTCATCAGGATAGATAAAAAAGAATAACATCCATGATTGTTTAAATCAATGTTTCGAGCCATCCATTGTGGCTCATCATCAGGATAGATAAAAAAGTATCGCATCCACGATTGTTTAAATCAACGTTTCGAGCCATCCATTGTGGCTTATCATTAGGATAGTTAAAAAATAATCGCATCCATGATTGTTTAAATCAACGTTTCGAGCCATCCATTATGGCTCATCATCAGGATAGATAAAAAAGAATCGCATCCATGATTGTTTAAATCAACATTTCAAGAAATCCATTGTGGATCATCATCGGGATAGATAAAAAAGAATCACATCCATGGTTGTTTAAATCAACGTTTTGATCCATCCATTGTGGCTCATCATTAGGATAGACCAAAAATAATTGCATCCATTATTGTTTAAATCAATGTTTCGAGCCATCCATTGTGGCTCATCATTGGAATAGATAAAAAAGAATCACATCCATGATTGCTTAAATGAAAATTTTGAGCCATCCATTGTGGCTCATCATCAGGATAGATAAAAAAGAATCACATCCATGATTTTTTAAATCAACATTTCAAGCCATCCATTGTGGCTCATCATCAGGATAGATAAAAAAGAATCACATACATGATTATATAAATCAATGTTTCGAGCCATCCATTATGGCTCATCATCAGGATAAATAAAAAAGAATTGCATCCAAGATTGTTTAAATCAACATTTTGAGCCATCCATTGTGGCTCATCATAAGGATAGATAAAAAAGAATCACATCGATGATTGTTTAAATCAACGTTTTGAGCCATCCATTGTGGCTCATCATCATGATAGTTAAAAAATAATTGCATCCATGATTATTTAAATCAAAGTTTCGAGCCATCCATTGTGGCTCATCATCAGGATAGATAAAAAAGAATCGCATCCATGATTATTTAAATCAACATTTCAAGCCATCCATTGTGGCTCCTCATCAGGATAGATAAAAGAGAATCACATCCATGATTGTTTAAATCAACTTTTCTAGCCATGCATTGTGGCTCATAATCAGGATAGATGAAAAAGAATCACATCCATGATTATTTAAATCAGTGTTTCGAGCCATCCATTATGGCTCATCATCAGGATAGATAAAAGAGAATCGCATACATGATTTTTTAAATCAACGTTTCAAGCCATCCATTATGGCTCATCATCAGGATAGATAAAAAATAATCACATCCATGATTGTTTAAATCACCATTTCAAGAAATCCATTGTCGCTCATCATCAGGATAGATAAAAAAGAATCACATCCATGGTTGTTTAAATCAACGTTTCGAGCCATCCATTATGGCTTATCATCAGGATAGACTGAAAAGAATTGCATCCATGATTGGTTAAATTAATGTTTCAAGCCATCCATTGTGGCTCATCATTGAGATAGATAAAAAATAATCACATCCATGATTGTTTAAATGAACATTTCGAGCCATCTATTGTGGCTCATCATGAGGATAGATAGAAAAGAATCGCATCCATGATTGTTTAAATCAACGTTTCGAGCCATCCATTGTGGCTTGTCATCAGGATAGATAAAAAACAATCACATCCATGATTTTTTAAATCAACGTTTCGAGCCATCCATTGTGGCTCATCATCAGGATAGATAAAAAAGAATAACAACCATGATTGTTTAAATGAACATTTTGATGGCTGATCATCAGGATAGAAAAAAAATAATCACATCCATGATTTTTTAAATCAATATTTCGAGTCATCCAATGTGGCTCATCATCAAGATAGATAGAAAAGAATCACATCCATGATTATTTAAATCAACATTTCGAGCCATCAAGTGTGGTTGATCATCATGATAGATAAAAGAGAATCACATCCATGATTGTTTAAATAAACCATTCAAGCTATCCATTGTGGCTTATCATCAGGATAGATAAAAAAGAATCACATCCATGATTGTTTAAATCAACATTTCAAGCCATCGATTGTGGCTCATCATCACGATAGTTAAAAAAGAATTGCATCCATGATTGTTTAAATCAACATTTTGAGCCATCCAATGTGGCTCATCATTAGGGTAGATAAAAAGAATCTCATCCATGATTGTTTAAATCAACGTTTCGAGCCATCCATTATGGCTCATCATTAGGATAGATAAAAAGGAAATGCATCCATGACTGTTTAAATCAAAGTTTCGAGCCATACATTGTGGGTCATCATGAGGATAGATAAAAAAGAATCGCATCCATGATTATTTAAATCAATGTTTTGAGCCATCCATTGTGGCTCATCATTAGGATAGATAAAAAAGAATCGGATCCATGATTGTTTAAATCAACGTTTCAAGCCATCTGTTGTGGCTCGTTATCATAATAAATAAAAAATAATCGCATCCATGATTATTTAAATCAACGTCTTGAGCCAGCTATTGTGGCTCATTATGAGGATAGATAAAAAATAATTGCATCCATGATTGTTTAAATCAATGTTTTGAGATATCCATTGTGGCTTATCATCAAGATAGATAAAAAAGAATTGCATCCATGATTGTTAAAATCAATGTTTTGAGCCATCCATTGTGTCTCATCATCATGATAGATAAAAAAGAATTGCATCCATGATTGTTTAAATCAACATTTTGAGCCATCCATTGTGGCTCATCATCAGGATAGATCAAGAAGAATAACATCCATCATTATTTAAATCAATGTTTCGAGCCATCCATTATGGCTCATCATCATGATAGATAAAAAATAATCGCATCCATGATTGTTTAAATCAATTTTTCGAGCCATATATTGTGGCTCATCATCAGGATAGATAAAAAAGAATCGCATCCATGATTGTTTAAATCAATGTTTCAAGCCATCAATTGTGGCTCATTATCGAGATAGATAAAAAAGAATCACATGCATGATTGTTTAAATCAACATTTCGAGCCATCCATTGTGGCTCATCATCAAGATAGATAAAAAAAGAATTGCATCCATGATTGTTTAAATCAACGTTTCGAGCCATCCATTGTGGCTCATCATCAGGATAGACAAAAAAGAATCGCATCAACGATTGTTTAAATCAACATTTCGAGCCATCCATTGAGGCTCATCATCAGGATCGATCAAAATGAATTTCATCCATGATTGCTTAAATCAAAGTTTTGATCCATCCATTGTTTCTCATCATTAGGATGGATAAAAAAGAATCGCATCCATGATTGTTTAAATCAACGTTTCGAGGCATTTATTGTGGCTCATCATCAGGATAGATAAAAAAGAATTGCATCCATGTTTTTTTAAATCAACATTTGAGCCATCCATTGTGGCTCATCATCAGGATAGATAAAAAAGAATCGCATCCATGATTGTTTAAATCAACGTTTCGAGCCATGCAATGTGGCTCATCATCATGATAGATAAAAAAAATTGCATCCATGATTGTTTAAATCAACATTTTGAGCCATCCATTGTGGCTCATCATCAGGATAAATAAAAAAGAATCACATCATTGATTGCTTAAATCAACGTTTCGAGCCATTTATTGTGGCTCATCATCAGGATAGTAAAAAATAATCGCATCCATGACTGTTTAAATCAATGTTTTGAGCCATCCATTATGGCTCATCATCAGGATAGATAAAAAAGAATTGCATACATGATTGTTTAAATTAATGTTTTGAGCTATCCATTGTGGCTCTTCATCAGGATAGATAAAAAATAATCGCATACATGATTGTTTAAATCAACGTTTCAAACCATCCATTGTGGCTCATCATCAGGACAGATAAAAAATAATTGCATCCATCATTGTTTAAATCAACATTTTGAGCCATCCATTGTGGCTCATCGTCAGGATAGATAAAAAAGAATTACATCCATGATTGTTTAATTCAATGTTTTGAGCCATGCGTTGTGGCTCATCATCAGGATAGATAAAAAATAATCGCATCCATGATTGTTTAAATCAATGTTTCAAGCCATCCATTGTGGCTCATCATTAGGATAGATAAAAAAGAATCACATCCATGATTGTTTAAATCAACATTTCAAGCCATCCATTATGGCCCATCATCAAGATAGATAAAAAAGAATTGCATCCATGATTGTTTAAATCAATGTTTCGAGGCATACATTGTGGCTCATCTTGAGGATAGATAAAAAAGAATCACATCCATGATTGTTTAAATCAATATTTTGAGCCATCCATTGTGGCTCATCATCAGGATAGACAAAAAAGTATCGCATGCATGATTATTTAAATCAATTCTTTGAGCCATCCATTGTGGCTCATCATCAGGATAGATAAAAAAGAATCACATCCATGATGGTTTAAATCAACATTTCGAGCCATCCATTGTGCCTCAGCATCAGGATAAATAAAAAATAATCGCATCCATGGTAGTTTCAATCAATGTTTCGAGCCATCCATTATGGCTCATCATCACGATAGATCAAAAATAATTGCATTCATGATTGTTTAAATCAACATTTCGAGCCATCCATCATGGCTCATCATGGGGATAGATAAAAAAGAATCACATCCATGATTGTTTAAATCAACGTTTTGAGACATCCATTGTGGCTCATCATCAGGATATATAAAATAGAATCGCTTCCATGATTGTTTAAATCAATGTTTTGAGCCATCCATTGTGGCTCATCATCAGGATAGATAAAAAACAATCACATCCATGATTATTTAAATCAACGTTTCGAGCGATTCATTGTAGCTCATCATCAGGATAGATAAAAAAGAATCGCAACCATGATTGTTTAAATCAACGTTTCGAGCCATCCTTTATGGCTCATCATCGGGATACATAAAAAATAATTGCATCCATGAATAATATTCTTTATTAACACTTCATTTCTTGTTAGAAACTCAAACTACCTTGTGCACTCAACTGCAAGGGTCTGCCCACTCAACTACAGACTTTACTCTAGGCTTCTGCGCACTCAGCTGCAGAGCCTCTCTTCTACTCTAAAACTCTTCGTGCTTTCTGCTAATGACACATTACATTCATCTTCATCAATAACTTAAATGACTTAGACTCTCTAAGACTCTCCTTTTTATACAATCCCATGGTCCGTGGACCATGGGTAGATCTACTAAAGTTGACACAATTTACATAAACAAAGAGTGAAACCCTTTACGAAACTTTAGCATCTACGCACTCCATGAACACAACTTGTAGTGAATTTACACTTTATATACAAAAACTTGTGCTTTTTTCCCCAAAACTTGGCTTTTTTCCCCAAAATTGACCTTAGGGAACCCTGTCCCAACAGGCCCCCAACATAATTATCGTGACTCGCCTCGAGTCACTCTGCTAGTGTAGAGATCTTACTATGAAGACCTCCCAATTCCACTTGTACCACTGCAACTTCAGTTGTGCACTGCATAGCTACTTGCTTGACCTACTCTACTAGTTGCTCAATTGTCGGTCTTGCGCTATCTTCCTAGATCTTCTGCTATGTTTTCCGTAGGCTGGCCAACTTCTCCCTAAAGGTTTTGGAGATCACATAGGCCTCATCCATCCAAGGCCCCAATCTAGCCTTGAGGACTACCTCCTTCTATTGAGCTTCTTCCACCTGTTCTTGCAGTTGCTTTGCCTCCTGCAGCTTTGCCAATCTTTGTGTGATAGCAATGGTGCATGCAGTCGCCTTTGCTTCATCATATTGTTGTTGCAACTCTCATGCCTCTATGTTCAACCTCTTCAATTTAGTATCTTAGTGCAGGCTCATGAGTACCTCCATTGATTGCTCGAAGAGCACAATTCATTCTGCCACCGTGACATCTACTGTAACAACAACATCCTTGACAATTGCCTTGTGCTATTCTCTGACCCCTGGTGGAGTTGAAGTCTATGACTTCAACTAAAGCTCTGTGATTTTAAGTTCCATTTCAAACTAAACCTTGGCCATCTCTATCCTTGCATCGCGCACACCTAAAACCAACTTCTGAATCTTGGCCTCCAACAATGCCTCTTCTAGGATGTGTAGTTCTCGAACGGTTTTGCATGCTTCTACTACCACTACTGTGGTTCGCTCATTCTTATCTTGAACCTTCTTCCATGCATCTAGTGCTACCATTTTCTCAATGAACAATATTTCATTGTTGAACTTCTGCACATTGATCACACTTAGCGTGCGCTGCTCTCGGGTCCTAAATTTTGTGATCACTTGCAGCGTGTGAAGGAATTCACTTGGGAGCAAGACCAAGTTGAGACCAATATTCTTTAAAGTGTTGATAGTAGACTTGTCAACATTTCTCTTCATGCTTAAATTTCCATCAAGAAGCACAATGGCCCAGGGATCCAAAAAGCAAACCAACTCTCCTGCTTCAGTGGTCCCCGACGCTAAACTAGTTGAAGCCGCGCTGCTCTACCCTCCACTTGCCTACAGTTTAGTGGCTTGGATCTAAGGCTCACGCAAATCCGTTTGAATGGCACTTAATGTCTGCTTCTATTAATTCTCAAACTATTGTAGAAGTTTCATTGTATTATCCCTTACTGTCACGCAAAATGAGTCGATCTTGCGGACAAGATAGACCTTCCTAGAATCTAAAGAAGACCTAATGACAAGCAAACCAACCAGACACTATCTTTCTCTAAATATGCTTTTAT
>APFE030351890.1:165336-175920 GCA_000404065.3 Pinus taeda
GGGATTGTGTGTTGTATTACAGAAGTGTCATAGGACTTAAGGTCCTCATAACTCCATGCAAACACATCCTGAAATTCTTTAAACAGGTCAATGTATTTGGGCTTTTGGTCAGGAGGTAATGCAGTAGAAAGTTTTATGATTTTGGGCTGTTGGACTGTCCCTATGTTGTGTTCTTCAATAGTAGTATTTAGGGGTTCAATTTTTGGTTTATTGGGGACATCATTAGAATCAAACATGTCTTCCAATGGAGCTAAACCTATGGGCAGAAGATTGTCCTTTAGCTGTATCATTTCAGTTTCATCCTCTGGTGTCTCTTCATGCTCAATGTGTTGGATCTCTTGAATGTTATTCTGATTGAAGATTGTAGGATTTAGCATTTGGGAGGCTGTTTTGGGAGCCAATACTTGGCTGTTATTTAGATTAAGTATTTGTGATTGACTTGCTGGCTCGGTATCTATGTTGAGGCCTGAAAATTCTTCCTGTAAATTCAAAAAGTTTTTGATTTGTGTATCACTGTCAAATACTTGCCAATCTCTTATGTTATTTGGGATTGAAGGTCTATGCTTTACCTCAGCTGTGAAACGGTGATGGGGGTCAAAAGGTAACTTACAGGTACTTGCAAACATGGCTAGACTGTGAGCATGCAGGTTTTGTGACCTAGGAACTTTGGTGACTTGGGAATCAACAAAAGACTTAAGTAGCTCAGCAGCCACAGCTCTGTATGATCTGAGTCTATTATCTTTGGTAACAAAATTGCCCTTAACCTGTTGGATAACCAAGTCAGAATCCCCTAGGATTGATACTCTTGTAACTTGAAGGGATTTCACCAACTTGAGGCCTAATAACAGGGCCTCATATTCAGCCATATTGTTGGTACATCTAAAGTTCAGTCTGTAAGCCCTACCTTCTGCATAACTGCTTTCTTTATTGTGCACCCATATTCCTGCTCCTACCCCTAACTTGTTAACTGATCCATCAAATTCCAGGAACCATAGAGAATCCTTGTCTAAAGGGTTTTGGATAAGGTGTGTGAGGGATGAGTTTGTAAATTGGAGGATAGGCTGATTTTTTGGTTTGGTGTGAATGACATCCTTCTCCCTTGGTGTAATTGTTTTGTTTTCTAGAGGGGCCCCTTTTTCATTATCTTGTTCAAATGTTGTGGTTTCACAGTTGCTGGTTTTGTGGTCCTGAACATTGGCATTGTTTGATTCAGTTTGTGCTTGGATATCAGGCTCTTCTTGTTCGGCAATTTGATTTGTTTGGATTATATGCACCTTTTCCTCAGTGTTGTTGTTTTTACTGTCATTGTAAAGGATGTATGAGTCTATGTCAGAGTGGACAGCATAAATGGGAAAGTTTTGAGGCTTCTCTGTGCTACTGACCATGTATTTCATTAATGACTCTCTATACAACCTTTTGGGTTGACCAAAGACTGTGATAGTAGCATATGACATGTCTAGTTGGAGAGAACCTTGAAGCTTAGCCCCCCATGACCTTAACAGTAACATCCCATATTTGGGTGGAATGTCAGCAACAACTACATCCATTAAGATGGTTTTGTTTGGATATTGGACTAAAAACACACATAGCTCTTTTATCAGGCCTAGACACTTGACTTGGCTGGAATCAAATGAAAAGAGGTCCTTGTATGGTCTAGTGATATCCAAATTCAATCTTTCCATTACATATTTGGGCATTATATTATGAGATGCACCTGAGTCAAACATTGCATTGTGTAATATTTTGTCATGTACATGCAGGCTGACATAAAAGGGTAGGATTCCTGAGCCAGCTACTTTTCCATCAACCTCCGGGCCAAAAAGCAATTCTGGGGTATCATCCAATACATTGACATTGTCCACATTATCTTTGTTTTTGCTATGGGTGAGTTGCAGAGATCTTTGAATTTGCTATTTATAAATCTCATTTTTGGCTAGCTCTGCCAGAGGTATGGTTATTTTCAGTTTTCCAATTTCAGTTTCCAAATCAAAGGGTTTTTCTGTTTGTGTTTTAGTAGTATAGGTGAGCCTACTTTCTTTATCTGTTGAGGTTTGTTCCTGGTTTTGAGGTTTGTTCTTGTTGATCACCTCTTGAGGCTCTTTGTTTGATTTAGGCTGTTCAACTGATGGATTAGGTGAATTCAGTGACTGTTCAATGATGTCTTCAACAGTTATTTCATTTGAGGGAGAATCAGTTGTGTTCTTTGGTTCCATTGCTGGGGCACTTTTAGGCTGCATTTTATCTCTGGTTCTCTCAGGTTGTGTTACATTTACAGTCCTACTTATCAACTTGTACTGTTTATGAACCTCATAGACAGCAGTGTCATAGCCTTGTTTGAAATCAAATGATTCTCCTGAACTTGTCTGAAACTGTTGAGTATCTTCCTCCTCCTGATCCTCTTGACTTAAGAAGACTTGGTGCTTATTATCAAGCCCCATTAGGTGGATATGAGTGTCTTGTGCTTGTTCTTCAGATGTGGACGTTTCAGCATAATTTTCTTGAAATGGTGGTCTTATTTCAGGATCAATGTTGGCTTTGATGCCACCAGGGTTTTGGTTCCTCCTAAAGTTTGGAGCCCTGTTAGGATTGTTTGATGGTGCCTCCCATGAAGATTTTCTTTCCACAGATTCTACCCTATCCCCTAACCTCTTCATACCAGAAATTATTGCATCTAATTTTTGGTCCAAGGCAGAGGGCTCTTCTTTGAAGACAACTCTCTTTTCTGTTTTAGCCCTGTTCCTCTTGGCAATCAGATTTGCTTCAACTGTTACAGCAACTCTCTGAGCTTCTTCAAGGGTTTGAGGGGCTCTTTCTTTCAATTGGTAGGCCATATCTGGGTCAAATCCATCTGGGAATTTGTATAAGGCTAAATCTGGGGGGGTCTTAGGTTTTGAGGTATAGCATTATAAACATTGTTGAACCTCGCACAATATTCCAAAACAGTCTCTTGGGGACCTCTTCTAATCATATCATACTCACCAAGTATGTGTAAGGGGTCCTTCTTTTTCTCCCATCTGTTTGTGAAGGATTGGTAGAGCTCATCAGGGTTATTAATGTTGTTTGCAGGCAGAGATCTAAACCATGTTCTTACATCCCCTGTTAAGCTTTGGACAAATATTCTCATCCTTACAGTTTCATCATCAATCTCATAGTTTTCAAAAGGATCTTGCATTCTTTTAGCATGTTGAATGGCAGAATCAGGTCCAGTGGAGTCAAAGTATGAGATTTTGGCCTGGTAGTCTTGAGGTAAGGCCACTGGATTGGCAGGCAATTGCAGAGGTGCATACCTGGCCATATTTGCTGGGTTCTGGAGGTTAACTAGGACAACTGGTATAAGGGGAACAACAGGTATCACAGGGGTAATAGGTATAGAGTGTATAACAGCGTGGGATGGAAGGACTTGTGTGGGAGAAGAAGGGATCAGTGGGGAACTTTGAGATGTGGAAGGGGAGCTGGGGGAATTAGGGGTAGAACGGAATAGGACTTTAACTGGAGTGGGGATTGGGTTAGGAAACTCTGGCTGCTGACTGATGTCAGCAAGATGATCTTGTAGTTGCTGGTTCCTAACAAACTTAGGGATAGTATTGGGATTTTCGAAGATAATGGGAGGGTTAGGATCAGGGTTATTCCTTGTATACCGGAGGTTCTTCTTGGGAGCCAGTTTCTAAGCTAGTCCTATAAGATTTTATGAAAGTTTTGTGTAGCAGGGACTGGATAGGAGTTCTAAAACTCTGTGTATCTGTATAATGTGAAAAGAGATCTGAGTCAGCTCTCCCTTAAGGCTACAGATGTTTGTATAGCAGCAGCTTAAAGGTGTCTTAACTGATATTCAGACTGTGAGTGGAATCTCTGATAGATATTCAGACCTTTGCATCCTGAAGTTCCCCAGCGGAGTCACCATTTATGTTAACACCGAGGTTGTTCTCTTTGACTCCTAAGAGAATACGGCCGGGGTAACCACTAACCAATCTTTGGGCTATAGCTTCTAGCCCAGCTGTAGTCAGAGAGGGCTCTCTCTAATAGGTGTTTGTCACTGCTTTTCAGTGAAGGTTTTAGGCTAGTTGTGGAGTGAATATTTTGATTGTTTTGTTGATTGTTTTGTATGTTTGGTTGGGAGGATGCTTCTGGTTTCTTTAAAGTATATCAACAGGTAAGATTAATCCATTGGGCAATGGGGTCTAGGACTGTTTTCTCTTGAAATCTTGAGTTTGGTGAAGGGAAAAGCTACAGGGCCTGTGTGCATTTCATAAAACAAACTGTAAATAGGTAGCATGAGGTGAAGACAACCTGCAAAGAGCAGTTAAGAATTCTTTGCTTCAGCTGAATATTACAAAGAGGCTTGTGATTTAGGAGCAATTGCTTGAATTCCTAAACAACAACATATTGTGATGACATAGTATCAAAGGTAGCTGCGAAGAATTACTCTTTAAATACTGTATCAGAAGAAAACATACAAGATAGATTTGATTGAGGTCAGGGTAGTCAATGACTAAGTCCTGAGACTATTCTTTTTCTTACTATCTAGAGTTTCAAACATATAGAAAACATGAGAGACATATGTAGAGAACATGAGAGATATATGGAATAATAGGAAACACAGGTGAAATAAAGAGCCATGAGAAAATTTATTGAGCCATGTAATGAACAGGAATCCTGCAACTTTGAGCCACACACCATCAAGAGATCAGGAAACAACACATCTTTGAAGAAATCCCACTGTCTTTTTTATTAACTGTCTGAGAATGCTACAATATCAGAATAACAGAGAAGAAAAAGATTTCTTACATCCGGAGTCCAACCCCTCTAAAAAAACGCGAGGGTCAATATATAGAGTTTACATACAAAAATATCTCAGGAATGAAGTCATCTGAGAGGAAAATATCTCTTACACTTGTACAGAGAAAGTAGATGAGAAGTTATTACAAGTGTAAATGTTCCTTAAAAGCTATTAACTCCTGTTAAAATAACCTTTTGACCATTGAGTACTACGGAGTTAACTGCGCGGCTTTTTCATAAATAAAGCATTGAAGTGCTTTGTTACTTCTGATTTTCTATATCTCTCTTGGCCCTGCCACCTGTACCTGCTGATGCTGCTGTTGATGCTGAGTACCTGTGCTGAGTTGGCTCAGCGTCTTTATGCTTGCTGTCATGGCTTTGTCCACCTGTAGGTGCAACATGGACTGTATTGCTGCAAAAAGGTTTTTTCCTGCTCAGCCTTGGTTCAAAAGTAACTTTATCAAGTCCTGCCATGTATCTGGAGGAGGAAGCTGGTGCCTCAAAATTGACCCTATGGTCTCATCAGCTTCTGTGTACTTATAGAAATCGGGAGGTTTATCAAATAAATGTGCTACCTCATTTTTAATAAAAAACAAATTATCTAATTTATTAAAAAGAGCTTGTCCTGTTAATGGGCCCGCTGTAGATGACCCAGGAGCCTCAGCAATCTGCATGGCTGAAAAAGTGCTTATTCTTTTGATGTACTTCTCATAAGAGAGAAGCTTTCCTGATTCTTCCAAACTGGGAAGCCCTTTGTCCTGCAGGGCCGTGAACCTATTCTGGAACTTAGTTATATCTGCTTGCATATCATGTACCTTTCTGTCCAGTGTTTGAATTAGGTTCTTCATCGTTGTGGTTCTTTTGATTAGGGAAATGGTTTCAGTTCTATTAGCAATTCCCATTTTGATCAGTTGAGAACCAGTCCTATAATTGAAGACTTCTATCATCTTTGGGGCAAGGTCTGCCATATTGCCCAGGGCGTTTCTTGCTCTGTATAGTTCTTTCTTTGCCTTGCCAATGAGTCCTATCTGCTCATATATAGCATCAATATACTCCCATTGGTTAGTGATTGATTGTCCAATGGCAGTCCATATCACTTGCTTGACTTCTGCTGTTACTTTTTCAAAATTGAGCTGTTTTTCCAGCTCTGCAATAGTCTTCTTTAGGGCTTTTAGTTCCCTCTCCCTCTCAGCCACATTTTGCTTATATTTATCATATTTCTCTTCTATCTTTGCTAAGCTTTCCTTGGCCTTATTGAGCTCTGTCATTTGAGCTTCTAGCACCTGAAGTTCTTGTCTTAACTTCTGCATATCCAGGCTCTCGGCCTGCTCTTTTGGTGGTGCTGCAGTGGCTGGCTCTATTGTAGCTACTTCTGTTGTGGCTGGAACTGTTTCTGCTGCCTGCTTTGGACGGATGTCCTCTTTAGGGGTCTCCTCTAGGTTTATTATCCCTGTGGGTGGTTTAGAAGACTGCCCTTGTTCTCCCCTCTGTATAGCTGCTTCTAAGGTATTCTCTGTATCCTGCAGCTTTTGTTGGGTGTCCACCAGTTCCTTATACAAGTTCATAAGCAGTGCAGTGATATCCTTATCTCTCCTTTGTTGGGCTACTTCATCTGTTTGTGGATGTATGGTTGGTGGGATCTTCATCTTCTTCTTGATTGCAGCTACGTCTGCATCCCTTAGTTTAAGGACCTCCTGAATGGCCTTGACATCATTGGGATCATGCCCAAATTCTATTATAATGTCTTCCAGTGCCTTGATTCTATTGTCCTTGGCTTGAGAGGATGCCCTCTCCAACTCAAGTTGTGCTGCTGTGTTGTTCAAACTGTTCTGCAGCCTATAATTTATCAAGGTCTTGTCTGCCAGGGTGGCATAGACCATCTCACCCGTTTGCTTGTGAAGCTCGATCTGGTCCATAGGGTGGATGTCTTTTGCAAGGACTTCTAAGTTTGTCCTTATGTAGTCTGCTGTTGATTGAGGTCACTGCTCTGTGGGAGTAAAATGACTCATAGTCAATTTAGCTTCTTGTACATCATAGGCAGCCATAAGCCTCTGTTGATTTGATGGAGCCATATTTAATAGATAATTGTATAGCTTGATTTTGAGTGGCTCACTCCTCCTCTTAGCATCGTTGAAGAAGTCTTTGATGCTTGCAGTTCTGCTTTTATCTTGCCCTGAGGAGCTGACCTCCCCAAGTGCTGTCCTATCTTGCTCTTGCTGTAATGAGCTGGCAGAGGCCTCAAAACTCTGTATTTCCTCTTCTCCAAATGGATTTAGCCTTTGCCTTTTTTCTGGACCTTCTGTGAGAGGGGTCTCCCTCTCCCTTTTCCTGCTGATGTCCTCCCTTAGAGGGGTTTGGAGGATTGAAGGGTCAACCCTAGAATCTTGTCTAGGAGGCACCATGCTGGTTGTTTTATCTTGGGTGGCTGCCTGGCCTTCTCCTTTTTGCTGTTCCTAATCCTGTTGATCAGTTTCTTGCTGATTTTGTTGCTGTTGCTCCTGTTGGCCCTGTTGGCCCTCTTGCTGTTGCTCCTGCTGACCCTCTGTTTCTTCCATTACTTTGCCCTTTCCTTTGTCCTGCCCCTGCTTTGAAGCTAGTACTACCCCTTCTTGTGTTGTAGATGAGGAAGCCGGAGCTGTTGCGTGAGAACTTGGCAGGGTAGGCACCTGAGAAGGACATTCCAAGTCAGCCATTTTCAATAAATGTCTCTTAGCCCTGTCATTTAGCTCTTCTTGGGTGAGAGGCTCTACCAAGGTATTTTTATGCCATTTTGGCTGGTTTGCATGTCTTGTTATGAGGAGCATGCTATTATGCTCATAACTAGAGAGTTTATATTTCAGTCTTCTCTTAGATATGAAGCCATTGGGGTCATATGGTTTCCACAGGAAGCTTTGTGTTAGGCCTAGGCGATCCAACATTCTCTCTGCCTCCTTCCATCCTTCTCTTTTGTTTAAAACCAAATACCCGAGCTGGTTTTTGACTTTAAGTTGTGCCTTCTTGCCCCTTCCTGAAAAATGGATTAGATCGACATAGGCAAACTGTCTGAAATACTCCAGGGCAAAGAGCCTCATAGGCACAAACCTGGGCAGCCTGAACGGTCTTAGCTCACACCCATATATCCTAATCACTGTATGATGCTGGTAGAAATACCAGTCCCCTATGCTGTAAGCAGTGGATAGTTGCAGTATCCTCTTCATTTCCTCAGTGAGTCTTGGAGGAGGTTCTGTCATAAGTAGAGATAGGGCTGGATGAATGAACAGATCTATGAACTCTCAATATGTATAGGGTGAGTAGAAATAGCCATGGAAGATTGAGCTCCAATATACAACTGATCTAGGGTTTCCTGCTGCATCATTTCTCTTGATTTCAAAAGAGAATTTATCATATTGGTGATATAGAATTAGATGATAAATATAAGAGGTGTATCTGAACACCCTCTCTCTGGGTAAATGCAGGAACTGCTCATGTATTTTGTCCGAGATGTATGTGGCATAGTTGTAGCAGACAGGGGCCTTCCCAGGGGCAAACATTAACATCATAACTAGCACAGTTTCCTCTATATACTCCATTGATTTGTATCCCAGCACTGAGCTCACCATATGAGCCAGGTCTAGTCCAAGTTGATTTAGGTATCCATCAAAGATAGGAGGATGCAGTACTGTGTCTGATTTACTAACAAACAGTTGATTAAACCTCAGGATCTCTGCCTCTGTGAGTGTTTTGGTCCCTTTGTTGATTAAGTCCAGCAAGGACAAAGGAACCATTTTCTTGTCAGTTTGGAACTGAACCATATCTCTGATGGCCTGAGGGGTGGTATAGAATACAACTTTACCCTTGGGATTTACTACAGCTCTTTGTGATGGCTCATAGCAACTGGCACATAGATAGATAAGATCAGGGAATTGTCTAACTAGAGGCATTTTAAAAGTTGGCAGGGCAGACTCCCAGATGCCTAGGATATCTGTTCCCTCTCTGTGCTTGGCCCTGAACTCACTTAGCAGGTGAAGATGAGGGGTGCATCCTTCTCTGGAGTCTTCTGAGATCTGGTAATCCAGGTCTGCCAGATCTTGCCAGTCTAGCTCTCTCTGAGGAGCATTTAGAGGAGTGACATTGAGTATCTCGGGGGTCTCCATGTTTATAGAAGTAACCTTTGAAATGTCGCTTTAAAACAGTGAATTCTGATGGGACCGAGCTTGACAGGGTTGGTGTGCAGTCAGGATGACAATGCTGGGCCTTCTGGGAAGGGTTTTTCAGCAGCAGGGAGGCCTCCCTTGTCAGTTTTGGGAGTTATGCAAGAGTTCACGGTTGCGCGAACAGGGTAGGTTTTTTAACAGGATTTGCAGTGAATTGGAGGTCTCCGACACTAAGTTTTAGCTCTAAACAGTCAAATTGGGCAGAGTTCAGTTGGTTTATCGGTGAAATTTCGAATTCAATGGCTTTTAAGGTGGTTTTTACAGAAAATTTCAAGAAAAACCAGTTGACAGGAGGACGAGGCCGAAATACCTGGTAAACAGTGGTCTGAATTGGAGAACGTAACTGAATTTGCGCGCTGGGTGCTTTTGAGAGTGGTTGCAGGTTGACTGGTGGCGCGGACGTCGTAAATTACATGCAAAGAGCTTCAACAGTAATTTGCGAAAAATATGAAAAAATGGTGAAAATTGGCGAAAATATGACTTTTTGGCCTTTTTGGCGCGCTTTATGGATGACGTCAGCATGACGTCATTATGAGGGCCCGGGTTGGGTGACGTCATCATGACGTCACCGGGTGACGTGGCGGTCAACGGTCGGTCCACGGGGGCGGTGAGGGGGCGGCCAGGTGGACGAATGGGGAATGAGGCGGGAGGAACTGGCGGTGACGTGCACGGCAGCGGGGCGCAAACGTGGACGGGACAGGTGTCGCAATATCGGAAGCGGCCTTGTACGTTGAACGGACTGTCAGGCGATGGTCCGATGCAATCACAGAATGACGCGTGCCCCTGGTGTGATGCTGGCCTGATGTAAGCATCTGACAGATATCGGAAGGTATCTGTCAGACACGTAAGGCCTTCCGATATTCATACAGGCCATGGATCTGGCAGCGGGCGATCGGACGGTCATCGGGCGCCCAACTTGCGCGGACGGTAGCAGCTCCTTTGGTTAATGTGCAGACGTCAGGGCCGCCCGAAATGATCATCCGCCGTAGATCTGAAACCGGGGCGATCGGACGGTCATCGGGCAGGCAACCTGCACGACCTGTACTGCTCCTAGGCGGGCAATAAACAAATGTTTTTCTCTACAGACGTGGACGGCGGGACCCTCCACGCGTTATTTGCTCCTTTTGGCGAATTTTTAATGGTTTTTTATTACAAAAATGTTTTGGTCCGCCAACTTTAGAAAGAGGGTTTTTGATGCATTTTGGGCATAAACCATTGGTAAAGGCGGAAACTATAGGAAACGGGGTTTAAACAGGTTTTATAAAATATGGAAAAGGCAGATAACCCCCGGCCTTAGGATAAAGCAGGGGGAGGGTGATTTAACACTGTTTTCCACCCCTTTGAGCAATTTTGTGGGTTTCTAAAGGTGTTTGAAGGTTTTTCAAGTTTTTTGAAGGTTTTTCAAGGCAAAATGGCACTTTGGGGTAGGGAATCTGGTTTGAGGTGGAGCAAAAGGTGAGTCATGGGTTCTTGACCTTGACCAGGTGTCAAATCAAGTCCCAGGGAGAGAATATTATGGCTATAGTGCCAAGGAGGTGATATTTATGCATTGTGGGGTTTATACACCATAGTGTTTATAATACTAGGGATAAAGGGGTATAGGGAGCTAAGTAAT